>BLSH010086440.1:416318-431190 GCA_018402905.1 Glandirana rugosa
TTTTTTTTTTTGAAACCGAACTAACTCCGCGGTACGTGTGACTTGCAAAAACTGCGACGAGAATCTACGTATAGAGTTCAGGTAGTGGAGGGGGGAGGATCTGGGGGACGTCAAGCGGATGTCTCGGTTGTCTAGACATCTGCTGCGGTAGTTGGACCGGGAGGTGAAGTAGGAGGTCGTAGACCTGAGGGGCCCGTGGATGTGGTCCTAGGACAAACACCTGAAGTCGAGACGGAAGTTGTGGTAGGAGGGACGAAACGAGGTCCTGTTCGAGAGGGTCGAGTCCTCCTGTAGGCCGACTCATCACCGTCTGAGATGAGCCCGATGAGGGTGGTATCATCCGCAAACTTAATCAGTTTGACGGACTCATGGCTGGAGGTGCAGCAGTTAGTGTACAGGGAGAAGAGCAGAGGAGAAAGTACACAGCCCTGTGGAGCTCCTGTGCTGATGGTGTCCGAGACATTCTTCCCCAGCCGCACGCACTGCCTCCGGTCCGACAGGAAGTCAGTGATCCGCCTGCAGGTGGAGTCAGGCACATTGAGCTGGGAGAGCTTGTCCTGGAGCAAAGCAGGGAGGATGGTGTTGAAGGCAGAGCTGAAGTCCACAAACAGGATCCTGGTGTAGGTGCCCGGGGAGTCCAGATGCTGGAGGATGAAGTGGAGGGCCAGGTTGATGGCGTCGTCTACAGATCTGTTGGCTCTGTAGGCGAACTGCAGGGGGTCTAGGAGGGGGGAGGTGATGGACTTGAGATATGCATCTAAGAGCAGCGTCAAAAACGTTCAGTGTGCATGGCGCCTCAATCAAGCCAAAGTTTTTTTTTTTTTTTTTAACTATTACTATCAGCAAGGAACAGGTTAATAGCTATTCCCAGACAGTTATTAGGTTCTCTTTTATGTTGGGAGGACAATCACGCTGTTTCCAGCAACTGAAAAGCCTTACATTGATCCATCTAATCAAACCATCTCTCCTTTCATCTACACAGCAGTTTCAGAGTTGCTCATGAAAAGGGAGTTTTTCCAGTTTCAGGTCTTTTGTATAATTACTGTGATGAAGAAAGGTAGAAAAGCTCCCTGCAAGCCTGAGCACGAGCGAAGATAGACGAGCAGGATGTGACAAAACATAAACACCCAGCCCACGACAGCTTGCAGCCTACATAATCTCTCCACAGGAACCAGAAGCCATTTGAAAATGCACATAATAACATCTGATATTCAGCTTTTTGGGGGGCTCAATCAATTCATGGAGCAGAGCAACTTTACCCAAAGTGGAGTTCACTATTGTGTGCGAAGAAAGACTCTTTCCACCACTAATCAGGTTCCCACAGTAGGCAGGGCCGGATTAAGAACATCATAGGCCTGGTGCTGAGGATTTTGGTGGGCCTTTTTATGAAAATAAATAAAATGAAAATGCAAACTTTTTTTGTTAACCGCTTGCCGACCGCTGGTCGGCAATTGACGGCGACAGAGTGGCTCCTCTGCGCGAATCGCCGTCATATGACGGCGGCTGCGAGATCGCGCCCGCCGCCGGAGGCGCGCCCGCGCGCTCACTGTGTCCGGGGAGGGCCAGGGAGCGGTTGTGGCGGATTCGATCTCCGCCGGCCACCCGCGATGCCCCCCCGGAGTGAAGGAGCGGAGGTCCGTGTAAGTAAACACGGACCTCTGTTCTGTGAGGGGGGGGAAGGGCTGTGATCACAGCCTTCCTGTACATGGAAGCTGTGATCGCTCCCCTTCCCCTGTTAGGGCAGCCCCCACACAGTTAGAACACGCCCAGGGAACACTGTTAACCCTTAGAGCGCCCCCTGCAGGTTAACCCCTTCACTGCCAATGGCATTTACACAGTAATCAGTGCATTTTTATAGCACTGATCGCTGTATAAATGCCAATGGTCCCAAAAAAGTGTCAAAATGTTCCGACATGTCCGCTGAAATATCGCAGTACCGCTAAAAATCGCAGATCGCCGCCATTACTAGTAAAAAAATAAAAACCCCAGAAATGAATTCTCATCATCCATAAACGCGACCACTTTTGCGCAAACCAATCAATAAACGCAGATTGTGATTTTTTTTATCACAAATATTAGGAAGAATATAAATCGGCCAAAACCGATGAAAAAAAATTTTTTTTTTGGATTTGTATTTTAGCAAAAAGTAAGAAATTTGGGTTTTTTTGCAAAATTGTCGCTCTTCTTTTGTTTATAGTGGCGATCAGAAATGACGCATCGGTGATCAAATACTACCACCAAAAGAAAGCTCTATTTGTGGGAAAAAAAGGACGCAAATTTTGTTTGGGTACAACGTCTCATGACCGCGCAATTTTCAGTTAAAGCGACGCAGTGCCGAATCGCAAAAAGGGCTCTGGTCCTAAAGGGGGAAATCCTTCCGGGGCTGAAGTGGTTAAAACAAATGAAATATGCTCACTCACGCCATTGGGCTGGGCCTATCTTAAGGAAGGGACCTGGAGCTGCAGCTCCAATAGCCCCTATGTTAATCCGCCCCTGACAGTAGGGATGTTCCCCCAGCTGTGGCATGGTCGTGGCGGCCCGGGTTCAGTATTCCATCTAAGCTACTGTTGTCACTGGTCTGAGTGAGTCTTCTATATGGGTCTATGAAGAATCCTCTACAGCTGCCTTTCTCAACCTTTTTAACATGAAGGAACCCTTAGAAAGCTTTAACCCCTATTAATAATTAATATATCTACAGCTTACGGTACATTAAGGTGATGGTCGGTGGGAAGAATATTGCTTACACATGTGGTCATTGGAAAGAATCTCCTTGTTAAAAGACAGCTAAAAAAAATTAGTGTCAGCATTTACTTATCTGAGAGGCAGAAATTCTCAAGGAACCCTTTCACAGCCTCTGGAGGAACTCTAGGGTTTCCTCTGAGTATTGGTTGGCCAGAGAGAAAAATGCTCCTTAAATTTGTGGTCACTGGGAGGAATCCTCATCTTACAGATGGCTAAAAAAAATGTTGTTGTCAGCAGTTACTTATCTGAAATGCAGAAAGTGCTCATTGCCCCCCGCAGCCTCTGGAGGAGCCCCAAATGAGAAGGGTGCACAGTCCAGAAAAGTGGTGGATTTTAACTTCTGGCGAATGCTCCATAAGAATACATAGAAACCTCACTGGTGCTTGGCTGAAAAACAGAGCTTTCAGCCTGCCAAAGCCATGGGGGGGGGGGGGGGGGCATAGTGGGGATCTCAACTTTATTCTGTCTTGAGAAGAAGAGATTAAGGGGAGATATGATCAACACAAGTGGTGCATAGGCTGCCGTTAAGCTATTCACTTTAAAGTCATCACAGAGGACAAGGGGGCACTCTACGTCTGGAGGAAAAGAGATTTAATCTCCAAATACGGAAAGGTTTCTTCACAGTAAGAGCTGTGAAAATGTGAAATAGACGCCCTCCAGAGGTGGTTCTGCCCAGCTCAGTAGATTGCTTTAAAAGAGGCCTGGATTATTTCCTAAATGTACATAATATAACTGTAAACTAACATTTATAGGTAAAGTCAATCCAGGAATATCCGATTGCCTCGATCAGGTAGGTTTTTTTTCCCCTGCTGGAGCAAATTGGATCATGCTTTGCTGGGTTTTTTTGCCTTCCTCTGGATCAAACATCTCCAAACTTTCTGAACAAAGGGCCAGTTTACTGTCCTTCAGACTATGATGGGGCCAGGCAGAGGGGGTAGAAAATGCCCTGACATCAATGAGAGTAAAGAATGCCCCATTATTGCTATTAGTGGGAGGAATATTGTCCCATTGTTGGTATTAGGGGAAGAAATAGTGCCCTATCATTGGTATCAGTGGAAAAAATAGGGCTCTGCAGTTGGTGTCAGTGGGATGAATAGAGCCCCTGCATTGGTGTCAGTGGGAAGAATAGCACCCCATTGTTTGGATCAGTGGTAGGAATAGTACTGAATTGTTGGAGTCAGGGACAGGAATTATGCCTTGTATCTCTGGGAGGAATAGTGTCTCAAGGGCCTGATAAAGGCAAGCAAACGGCCACATCTGGCCACCGACCCGCAGTTTGACGACTACTGCTTGGGATCAACTTTAGGTATAGGATTGTATCATTTCTTTTTGTTTTTCCCTTTTATTGGTTGAACCAGATGGATGTGTCTTTTAAACAAGACTAACTATGTAAGGTCAAAGAAAAATGCTAAGATTTGCTGCGTAATTTAGGACAGATTTGTTCTTAAAGGCCTGAACAACACTGAAAGATTTGAACATCAAAAGTCAATAACCTGCATATAACAGCCCTGATTTTCTGGTATGCAAGCACACAAACACAGATTTTGCTTTGCCCCGACCACAAGCCACTACCAGTCCATCACCGTGATGAGCTGCTTTATGAATAGTGAGGCTCAGGATAAAAAAAAAAAAGTGTTTCTTGCTAAATTTGGTGATTGCACAACTGGTGTTCTGGGCAGCTGGAGGTGAGAACTGAGGGAATGTGATTACATATATATATATATATATATAAAAAAAGGGGAAAAGGGTATCTATACTGTTTCTCTTATATGTAAACACAAATGTATTGCCTTTCATTTCTAGCTTAAACTGAATAGGTTGTTTTAGAAGGTGAGGGTTCACATATAACCTTTACTGCTACAGGGCGGCCGCTGTGCGCAGCATCATGTATATATACCCCCGATCCCGCACTTTTGGGTCGTGGATGCACTTGTGTGCCACCGGCGGCTCGCGCCCGCTGTATACAGCGGGAGCCAATCAGCGGGTACCACGGACTCGATGTCTGCCGGCACCCGCTGCTCGTTCTGTACACAGGCAGAGCGGCAGTCTGCCTACGTAAACAAGACAGATTGCCGTTCTGTCAGTAGGGAAGGAATGGATCCTGTGTCTCTGCAAAGCAGGAACATGGATCGATGTCTTCCTCTAGTATCTTCCATACAGTAAGAAAACACTGGCTAGGCACAAAGTTAACCTTTTGATCGTCCCTGGTGTTAACCCCTTCCCAGCCAGTGTCATTAGTACAGTGGCAGTGCATATTTATTGCATTGATCACTGTATTAGTGTCACTGGTTCCCAAAAATTGTCAAAAGTGTCAGTTGGTGTCTGATTTGTTCGCCGCAATAGCGCAGTCCTGCTCTAAGTTGCTGATCACCTCCATTACTAGTAAAAAACGAAATAAATAAAAATTCCATAAATACATTCCATAGTTTGTAGATGCTACAACTTTTGCGCAAACCAATCAATATACGCTTATTGGGAATAAAAATATGTAGCAAAATATAGACCGGCCTAAATTGATGAAGAAATTAGATTTTGTTACATTTCTTTATTGGATATGTTTTATAACAAAGTAAAAAATATAGTTTCTTTTTCAAAATTGTGGGTCTTTTTATAGCGCATGTAGTGCCTCCATAGTAAATAGGTGCTTTTACTGAGTTTTGCTAGGAGAGGCAAATGTAGTCAGGCCTGACTGTTGTGCAGTCCTAAATGTTTTGATCTGGGCAGGGGAGTGGCCCAGGGAGAGTTGCAGACTGCAGGAAGGAACACCCCTTGGGTACTTCTCCCCTTTGTTTCCAGAAGGCTCTGGAAAAGGGGATGGATGAGGAGGTGTAACTTTCTGAAGTATGTTAAGGAGCCCTGACAAATCCCCAACCTGGATTGACAGGTGGCAAGCCTCTTTAATACTGTGGTCTGCCCAGCTGGGGGGAGGAGATTGTCGGGTGGAAGAATGGAGATGTAGCAGAGGTTGCTGAGGCCTCACCTGGGAGCTCCCGGCCTGGTGGCTTGGGTGCAGCAAGGAGAGGAGGATCCTGCAGCAGCACATGGGAGAAGGTGAGCAACAGAGAGGCTACAGTAAAGACTCTTTAAAGGATCCACCTGTGTTGTTGTCGGTGAGTGACCACCCTGGGAGCTGAAAAAGTGGACTGGAGCATGCTGGGAGTGTACAGTGGACAGTCTGTGGAGGTCGGAGGAGCCAGTCAGGGAAGCAGGGTCACTGGACAGCTAGGCCGGAGGAAGATGTAATGGAGGCCTGATAAATATCCTTTCAGGCCTCACCTGTGAGAACTAAGCGTGTGCAGGAGAGAGGAACCAAGTAGAGAAGTAAAGGATTGTAACTACGCGTGTGCTGGAGAGAAGGAGTGTATATACTGCGGTGTATATAGAAGCTCCCATGTTTTGATCCATTGGGCATCAAACAATCACCCCTATCCCATCCAGGTTTTATCCCCTAAAAAAACAAAGTCCCAGCCTGTTCCGTGACTCCCGATGAAAGGACAAATGTGTGATTGAGGGCAGAGTGACAGGTGAACCACAACTACCAGCCACCCCTAAGGGGCCATTGGCTGAACACAAACAATAAAAACCGCAGAGGTGATCAAAAACCACCAAAAGAAAGCGATTGTGGGAAAAATTTACATTTTTATTTATTTGGGTACAGCATTGCACGACTGCGCGATTGTCAGTTAAAGTAACTCAGTGCCGTATCGCAAAAAATGGCCTGGTCATGAAGGGGGGTAAACCTTCCGAAGCTGAAGTGGTAAACTTGAATAGCTTCATCACAGATTTTATTCAAATGTTCAGTCAGAAAGGGTCATAGAAAAACAGCAAATGGACCTAACAAGAAATTCAATCAATTCAAACTCGGTTATACTGACCCACTTGTTTTTTTTCTCCTTTTCTTTAACCACTTGCTGACCACCCGCCGCAGCGCGATGGCAGCAAGGTGGCTCATTATCGCAAAACGCCGTCACAGGACGGCGGCTGCAATAACTAGTATTGTGAGTGCGCGCCGCCGGAGGCCCGCTCACTGTGTCCGGGGGGACTCGATCGCCGCCGGCTACCCGCGATGCCCCCGCAGTGAAAGAACGGAGGTCTGTGTAAGTAAACACGTATTTCCATTCTGTTAGAGGGGGAAGGGCTGTGATCACAGGCTTCCTCTATATGGAAGCTGTGATCACTCCCCTCCCCCTGCCAGCCCAGCCCACACACAGTTAGAACACGCCCAGGGAACACAGTTAACCCTTAGAGCGCCCCCTCCAGGTTCACCCCTTCACTGCCAATGGCATTTACACAGTAATCAGTGCATTTTTATAGCACGGATCGCTGTATAAATGCCAATGGTCCCAAAAAAGTGTCAAAATGGTCCGACATGTCTGCTGCAATATCGCAGTACCACTAAAAATCACAGATCGCCGCCACTACTAGTAAAAAATAAAATAAAAACCCCAGAAATGAATTATCATCCGTAAACGCGGCAACTTTTGCGCAAACCAATCAATAAACGCCGATTTCGATTTTTTTTTACCAAAAATATGAGGAAGAATATAAATCGGCCAAAACCGTTGGAAAAAAAAAATTTAATATTTTTTTGGATTTGTATTTTACCAAAAAGTAAGACATTTGGGTTGTTTTGCAAAATTGACGCCTTTTTTTGTTTATAGCGGCAATCACAAATGAAGCAGAGGTGATCAAATCCCACCAAAAGAAAGCCCCATTTGTGGGAAAAAAGGACGCAAATTTTTTTTGGGTACAACATTGTACGACCGCGCAATTGTCAGTTAAAGAGACGCAGTGCCGAATCGCAAAAAGTGCTCTGGTCCTAAAGTGGGAAATCCTTCCGGGGCTGAAGTGGTTAAAGGGGGTTTGAAACAATTGTGTCTGTGTGAGGTACATTAGTGCCGGATGGAAGTGAGAAGCTTCAAACAGATTATTACCCAGCTGTACTTCCCTGATGAACTCATTAGGACTACTAATTAATGGACCTTTCTGCAGGCATAATGCTGTATATGGGATATACATTTTGCATTATAGTTTCTATTTAATGGGAATATTTTGTGCATATTTACTAGTTATTATGGTCAGGATAAAAAAAAAATAATAATAATAATATATATACACAGTATCTCACAAAATGAGTACACCCCTCACATTTTTGTAAATATTTCATTCTATCTTTTCATGTGACAACACTGAAGAAATGACACTTTGCTACAATGTAAAGTAGTGAGTGTACAGCTTGTATAAAAGTGTAAATTTGCTGTCCCCTCAAAATAACTCAACACACAGCCATTAATGTCTAAACCGCTGGCAACAAAAGTGAGTACACCCCTAAGTGAAAATGTCCAAATTGGGCCCAAAGTGTTAATATTTTGTGTGGCCAACATTATTTTGCAGCACTGCCTTAACCCTCTTCTTGGGCATGGAGTTCACCAGAGCTTCACAGGTTGCCACTGCAGTCCTCTTCCACTCCTCCATGATGACATCACAGAGCTGGTGGATGTTAGAGACCCTGCACTCCTCCACCTTCCATTTAAGGATGTGACCATTGTAAGTACCCCTGTCAATGATAAATGATTTGTCTTAGTCTTCTAACTGCTACATCTACAGGACAACTTGTTCTGTTGAAAAACAACAAAATTACTGGCAGGATCACCAGGGGAAAATTAGAAAGAAAGCCTAGAAAAAGAAAACCATTGCAGCCACATCTAAGACTTGGTAAGCTGCAAAATAATAAATGTTTGCTTTTAGGATTAATTCCGCTTTAAGGCCACTCACATTAAAGCGGAGTTCCACCCAAAAGTGGAACTTCTGCTTTAAGGAAGGTGACCCCCTGACATGTCACAATTGGCATGTCAATTTAATTTTGGGGGGAGGGGACCGGGGACCCTCTTTTCACAGGGTCCCAGGTCCACTTCCTCTCCTAGAGCCGCGGCTCCGGAAGGAAGTTCACCCCCCCTCGGCAATCTTCTGGGACACGTCACAGGTCTCAGAAGATACGCTGCCATTCACAAGGCGCAGTGGGACTTTTAACCGGGTAGGTGGTTTTAATCTGCGACATAACCACAATTCACAGTTTTAAATGGGTCCTTAAAAAGAGGAGGTCAGCCCCCCCCACAAAAAATTAAAAGTCAGCAGCTACAAATACTGCAGCTGCTGACTTTTAACATATGAACACTTACCAGTCCAGGGAGCCTGCAATTTTGGCACCCAGCTGATCTTCGGATCGACAGTCGGGTGCAGCCAGCGCCAATCCTGGTGAGGGAACCCGACAGTGAAGACTTTCAGCTTCATAGCCGGTACACTTTTTCGCAAGCGCGAAGCGTGCTGCACTTTTTTAATTGGTCCGGTAGCAGAGGAAGGAGAAGGGGACCGAACTTTCGGGAGACCAGGCCGCCGCCCGGTCTCCCAGAAGTGGGGAACAATACTTGTCAAAAACAGGTATCCATTCCCCCCTCCCCCCCTGAAAGGTGCCAAATGTGGCACCGGAGGGGGGAAGTTTCAATTTTGAGTGGAGCTCCACTTCAACATTTGGTCAACAACATATTAACTGCTTTGAAAAAAAAAACCTAAATAATTTTACTTGCTGTATATATTTGTTTTTTAAGCATTCAGATTCCCCACGCCCCAGCCCATCAAATAATTGCCAACATACACTACATGGTCAAAAGTATTCGGACGCCTTCCTGTACACACACGTCTTAGTCTGTAGGGTTCAATGTTGGGTTGGCCCACCCTTTGCAGCTATAACAGCTTCAACTCTTCTGGGAAGGCTGTCCACAAGGTTTAGGAGTGTGTCTATGGGAATGTTTGACACAATGGTGGCCCATCCATGTAGGGCACAGCACCCCTAATCTATGCGCCCAGCCCCTAATCTACATGCACCGGACGCATGGATTTCTATTGTGGTTTTTTTTTTGAAGCACGATTAGAGCTGGAGGCTCTAATTGGCTTCAAAAAAGGGTAGGCTCGGGGCGCAGAGCCTGTCATGCCCATCCCCCTGTCTCCCGCAGGGGAGGGTGTTAGTTTGCCCCCCCCAAATGTTGAGCACCTGCCGCCACTGGTTTGAGCATTCTTCCAGAAGCGCATTTGTGAGGTCAGGCACTGATATTGGACAAGAAGTCCTGGCTCACAGTTTCTGCTCTAATTCATCCCAAATGTGTTATATTGGGTTGAGGTCAGGACTCTGTGCAGGCCAGTCAAGTTCCTCCACCCCAGACTCGCTCATCCACACTATATTGCCAAAAGTATTGGGCCACCCCTCCAAATCATTTGGTGGAGAGGGGATTATGGTGCGGGGATGATTCTCAGAGGTTGGGCTTGCGTCAGCATACCACAACAATTAGGACAATTTCACACTCCCAACTTTGTGGGAATAATTTGGGGGATGGCCCCTGACTGTTCCAACATGACTGCGCACCAGTGCACAAAGCAAGGTCCATTAAGACATGGTGAGTGAGTTTGGGGTGGAGGAACTTGACTGGCCTGCACAGAGTCCTGACCTCAACCTGTTAGAACACCTTTGGGATGAATTAGAGCGGGGACTGTGAGCCAGGCCTTCTAGTTCACATCATTGCCTGACCTCACAAATGCGCTTCTGGAAGAATGGTCAATTATTCCCATAGACACTCCTAAACCTTGTGGACAGCCTTCCCAGAAGAGCTGAAGCTGTTATAGCTGCAAAGGGTGGGCCACCTTTTTTTTTTTTTTTCCACTTCAGCTATGTGCCTTCCAGATAGTTTTCATTTCAATATTCAAACCTCTGTATCAGGCTCACCTCACATCATTGTGGAATTTCACATTTTAATTCATTACTTTGTTTTACTTTATTCCTTATTATATTCATCCTTTAATATAAACAACAAAGGCTACTACAATCTTACCCTTTTTTTCCCTTCCCTCCAACCCCCCCCATACCTCCCCTTCCCCTCTATTTCTATTGCTCTATGATTGACCTGTATTCATCCGTTTTCTTAAATTCCTCCCATTTTCCCCATATATTTAGGTATCTTTCTAGATTGTCCTCTCCCATGTGTATAGTTTCCTCTATACTCCTCATCCTCTCGACTCTTTCTACCCACTCCTTCGTTGTTGGGACTTCTACGGACCTCCACATTCTCGGGATCAAGCTCTTAGCTGCATTGAGGAGGGTCGGGACTAGTGTCTTTCTGTACTGTCTTTTTGACATTTGTGTAGCGTGAAACAAGCATTCCCATGGCTCTTCTTTAACTTGTACTCCTGAGATGCTCTTTATCTTATCCAGGATCCCTTTCCAGTATTTTCCTATTTTTGAGCATCCCCACCAAAGGTGCGCCAAGGTGCCCTCCATCCCACATCCCCTCCAGCAGTCCTGTGAGTTCTCTATTCCTACCTTTGTCATGCTCTGTGGTCCTAGGTACCATCTTGCGACTAACTTATAGTTCATCTCCCTTGTTTCCTGATCTTTTGCTGAGGAACTGATTAAATTGAGAATCTTCTTTTCCCCCCCCCTCACCCTCTGGGATATTCCCAATTTCTTTTTCCCATCTCGCTAAGTAGGGTGGATCTCCTGGGTCCATTTCTTTTATCAAGATATTATATATCTTTGACATGCCGTGTCTAGTGCCTTGTGGTGTGCTTAATAACCTATCGGTTTAATTTTCCTTTCCCCCCTCAACGGTTGTGGAAGTGTCTGTGTAAAATGCTGGAGTTGTGTGTATCTCCATCTATCTAATGGTTTCCTCCCCCATTTTTCTGTGATCTCTTCATACGTGAAAATCCTGTTCCCTATCATTGTATCCTGTAAGTTTAATTCCTCTTTCCCTGCCCATTGTGTAAAGTACGCCCCTTCCTCTTTCCCAGGGATAAAGGCCTCTGTGTTTATTAGTGATATTAATGGTGAGTTGTATTGCCAATTGTGTTGTTTACTTATTGTGTCCCATATTTTCAGTGCATATTTTGTCATTACATTCGTGCTATCCTTTAGCTTCCTATATTTCCTTGGGATCCAGATCATTTTCTCTAGATCCACCCCACTTTGCGTCCTTTCAATGTCTACCCAGTGTTTCCCTCCTTTGCTACATTTCCATTCCATCGTTCTCGCCATCACTGCCGCCTGAAAGTACTTCTTGAAATCTGGGACTGCCAAACCCCCTGCTTCTTTGCTTCTTGCCAATGTTGTAAAAGCCACCCTAGGGTGTTTTTCTGCCCAGACATATTTCATAATTATTGTTCTAAGTTTTTTAAAAAACTCTCCTGGTACTGGTATTGGGATCATCTGGAAGAGATACGTCAGCCTCGGGAGTATACACATCTTTACTGCCGCTATTCTTCCTGTCCATGATAGGTTTCTCCTTTTTAGGTAATTCAAATTTTTTTTATCGTATTTAACAGTGGCAGATAATTTGCTTCGTATAACTTCTTCCCTGACTTAGTTAGCTTAACTCCCAGATATCCCAATTCCTTCTGGCACCATTTAAAGGGGTATTTTTTTCCCCAATTCCTCCTGCTCTTTCCTTGTAGGGTGGGCCAACTCAATATTGAACCCTATGGACTAAGACTGGGATGCCATTAATGTTCATGTGCATGTAAAGGCAGGCGTCCTAATACTTTTGACAATATAGTGTATATATGGATTTTAAAACTTAAATACAGTGTTTCTGTATTATGCAAAAGAGCAAAAGTAAAATTAAATTTGATTGGAAAAAAGTTCATAAGAACAAATGTAGGGAAATGATAACCTCAAGGCTGATTTGTAGTGTTATATAGATTTGGTGCCGTAACACACTCCCTCCAGCCTTTACATAGAAAATGCTGTTGTTAGAACGCTGTGCTACATAATAAACACAGGGGGTCACCAACACTTTGTATTTTTCTCAGTATATACAAGGCAGTTTCTGATTGTGATGTCACTACCTCTCCATCTCATCCAATCAGAGAACACTTTGCATTTACTGGAAAAATGCAAAGTGTGCCAAGCAGATGACCCCTTATGGTTACTATGCACCAGGGCAGCTGATTGGCCTGGGACTTAGAAGACCAGGGTCACCAAGGCAGTGGCAGCTACTACAAGGATTATCCGCTTCCACAGTGATCATCTAGTTATGGACTATGCTGGACCAATGTAACTATGCAAAAAAAAAAAAAAATGGAATTCAGCTTTAAGCCAATCAAACTGTGTTGTCAGTCTAATTTTATGGATTTTTCTTATTGGAGAGGAGAGTATACATATGAAAGATCTAATTAGTGCGCCAATGCTCTTTTACAATTCAGTTACAGAAAGGGGTAGGTTCTGGACCAGGTGGTACCACTTAACTGCAATGAAGACTGCAGAGAGATCCAGAGCCTGGCTGTGCCAACTAGCTGGGGTGCTTAGATCACAAGACTGGCTGAACAGAATTACAAATCTAGCGCCAGTATTGCTCAAATGCATGTATGTATTTCACTTGTGCATTTAGTGATCTACATTTGCGTGGGCATGGCAGCCCATTGACTCTAGGGTCACACCTTAGCATTTTTGCAGCCCACATTTGCGCGGGCATGGCAAGCGATTCCCAAACCCACAGCCACACGGAGAGGTGTGAACCCAGCGTTAAATGAATGGGCCGCCGTGCCTGCATTTCTGCAAAAGAAAAGGTGCATGAGCCTTTTCAAAAACACAACTGCAGGGATGGTCTTTTTTGCGATTTCCCCCAGAAAGTGCGTTCCGTCTTTACATGCATGGGGTGCCATTCAGAATAAATGGCAACCCCATACGTATCCCAAGAGTAGCACCTTTTCACTGCAGGAGATATCACTGCGATGCCCACACCCGCAGCCACACACAGAGGTGTGAACCAAGTCTAAAGAAGATGGAGGATTCCTCTTCATCAGAGAGCGTTCGGTGGCACTGGCAGTGGGAAAAGTACATATTCTCTTCTTTTACAGGTAGAATGTTTTGCGATATATATAGTAAATATGTATTTATTGCAGAGTCACTTTCAATCAATGTCAGCCAACAGTTACTTCTTGTGTACTGCTCTAATCATTTTAAACACATTTTTATTTCTACATTTTAAATGTTTTTTAAGGTACAAAGAAAATACATTTATCTCCAGGCCCAGCAAACTTCCTGAGAAATTGCCAATCATTGACTCCGTCTGGTCTGCTCAATTAAGCTTTGGCACAGCAATAAGGGTGTATTGCAGGGTAATGTACTCTTCGCACTATGACAGTCAGTAATAAAATTAAGCAATTCAGGCTGTTTTCGTATCAGGATCTGCCAAAGTGTGTAATTAAAATGAACATTTATGCAACTAAGAAAGAGCAGGATCTCTGAGAGCAGAATATCGGTCTCTGTTCCCAGTTTCATTTCAAAAAGATAAGTCAAGTTTGCGGCATAAGCAAGTCAGGACAAAACAGGAACTGTGTAATGTTTTAAGAGACATGTAAGCCAATGACCCCCATGGGGGTGGCTGGAAGTAGTGGTTCACCTGCTCACAATGGCCCTCAATCACAATCCTGCTGGCATCCGGAGTCAGAAAACAGGCTGGTTCTTTATTTATTTTTTTTATTAGGGGATTTGAACTTGGATGGGGTAGGGTGATTATAGGATGCCCAGAGATCAACAGTTCTTTACACTGGACCTCTATATACCTCAGTATATACACATTCCTTCTCCCTCCAGCACAACACTTGCTTCACCTTGTTCCTCTCTCCTGCACAACACTTGCTCAGCACAGGTGAGACCTGGAAGGATATTTACTAGGCCTCCATTCCTCTCGTTTGGCCTAGCTAGCACATTTGAGAACTGGTGTAAATTTACCAGGCCTCTGGACCACCCTTTGCGGGCATGGGGTTGAGGTTCCCCTTGTGTAGAAAGTTAATTTGTTGGTGCTAGCTAGCCACGATGGACTACAACTACCAGTCCATCAATACACCATCCATGACACCAAACCCAGTCTCTCCCTGCACCTCTTCCAGACTGTCTTCCTCCCAATCTGCTTTGTGCATCTCCACTCTCCAGGGCTGTGTCACCCACCGACAACCGGTGAACTTCTCATGGTGACCTCTCTGAAGTACACTTCTCCCGCTGTTCTCTGCTTGCTCTCTCGTGCCTCCCCAGAATCTCCAACCTTCTGGATGCACCTGATTCCCAGGCCAAGGTCACCCGCCC
>BLSH010086440.1:431200-461328 GCA_018402905.1 Glandirana rugosa
GGTCACCCGCCCCCCCCCCCCCCCCCCAGACTGGGAGCTCCCTCAAGGCCTTGACGGCCTCAGTACCTCGTCTCCATCTCCAAACTTCCACCCAAACTCTCCTTCCAGACTGGGCTGCCCTAAGCTATTTGAGAAGGCCTTCCCCTTGCCAATCCAGATTGGGGATTAGTCAGGGCTTCCCAAATACCCAGAAGTTTCACTTCCTCTGCACCACTCCCCTTTTCCATTTTCTGCAAAAGCAAGGAGGGGTCAACCAAAGGGTGTCACCACCTACAGTCAATCACCAGCCACTCCCTGGACCACTCGCATGCCCAGAATGAAAACCGTCAGGCCTGACTAAATTTAACTACTCTAACATCAAAAATCCTCATCTAGCACCTACCTAATGTAGAGGGTGCTACAGACATATTTATTGTAATAAGCCTGATTCATGATTTACCTTCTGCTACTCCATATGAAGGCCTCATTCCCATGTGTGCATTGGTGGTAGTTATTAAAATCTGTCTAGGGAAATTCCCCTCAACCATTGGGTTTGGCGGAATAAATTGAGACACACAGCATATACATATGTAATTGCCCTGCCCTGTGCTGGTACCATGCTAACCTGAATGTCTTTCCCTAGTTGGCAACCTACGAGGATCTAGAGCAGTGGTGACCAACTTAGTTCATATAGGAGCAACAAGTGCAGCCTGACATCACCAAAGAACCGCACATAGTATTCAGTGAATGTAATGCAAGAGTAGAAGGTCAGAAACTGCATATACTTTATGTGATGAATCATACGAGATGGTCTGAGATCATGCAAGACCAAACATGCTTTAGGACAGTGTTTCTCAATCTTTTTACCGTGGGGGAACCCTTGGCAAAAAGTCTGAGATCTTGGGGAACCCTAAAAAAAAAATTCAGATCTACATCTCACGGAACATTGGATCTGATCAGTGAGCTGTAGATATAACCATAATTATTGTAGAAATAGCTTTACAATTTATTCTATTATGTAAAGTTTACATGATAGAATATTAGAACTCACCTGACTCCAACATTATAGTGTGAACAGGGCACTTAGAGATCAATAGTTTTCTCTATGTCCTTGCAGTGGCCTACGTTAGAACAAGCCCAAAATATTCTAAGCAAATCAAATTTGCATATATTTTCCATCAGTTTTTTTGCACATATGCTATGAACAAGGCCTTGCTGAACTTGAACAAAACTATTGTGATTCATAAATAGGACAGCAAACTACGGGAACAGTTGGGCCTTGTTCACAAATCACAACATACATGCATGCATAAGAATTGATGCAAAATTGTGCAGATTTGACCTACATAGAATACTTTGGTATAGTTCACATCATGCACAGAGACATGCATTTTCCTAATGTAGGTCTCTGCGAGGACATAAAGAAAACAAGTGATTTCTATGTGCCCTATTCACACCGCAATGTTGGTGTCATTTGAATATTTTTCTCTGCAGAAAAATGCATATGTAGCACCCTCTACCCTAGGTAGGTGCTAGAGAGAGACTTTTGTTAGGTAAGGCAAATTCAGTCAGGCTTGACTGGAAGTCAGGCCTAATTGATTTGATTCTGGGCTGGGAGTGGCTGTCATCAGGACTTCCCACTCTTTCCAGAAGGTTCTGGTGTTCTCTGGAAAGAGAGGTGGAGAGGGGCGGCTTAGCCACTTGGGGTATTCCGAGTTGCTTTGACCAATCCCCAACTTGGGTTGGCAGGGGGCAGGCCTCCTCAAATATCCAGGGTCAGCCCAGTCCAGGGGGAGAGTTTGGGTGGAGAGATGGAGATGGAATAGTACGGAGGCTGTTGGGGCCTTGAGGGAGCCCCCAGTCTGGGGGGGGGGGTGACTTCGGCCTGGGGCTTGGGTGCATCCGGGAGGAGAGTGAGTTCCTGGAAGAGAGGCACAAGTGAGAGAGCAAGTGAAGGACAGCGGGAGAGAGTACTGCCAGAGAGATCTCCAGGAGAGGAACTACACGTGTCAGGCGTCGATCAGTGATACACACCCAGGGAAGCTGGAAGAGGCATGTCGGAGCAGATTGGGGGGAGAGACAGTCTGAGAAGGGTGCAAGAGCCAGTTGGGACTGTGGGGTCACTGGGGAGTAGTGGGTTGTTGCAGCCAGGAGAGCTGGTAGGACCCAAAAGAGTATGGGCTGGGAGCAGTAGTACACCAAGGCTAGCTGGCACACATTGTACTTTGCTACACTCAGGGGGCAACTGGAGTCCCTGCCTGTAATGGGCGGTTCGGAGGCTGTGCTAAAGTAACAGCAGACCTCACTTTGTGTTAGCTAGGCCTGAAGAAGCAAGTGTTGTGCTGGAGGAAGAGGAACAAGTGAAGAAGCAAGTGTTGTGCTGGAGGCAGAGGAGAAGTGTATATACTGTCGTTTATATAGATGGTCCCATTTGAGAACCATTGATCTACTGGGCATCCCATAATTACCCTTCACCCATCCAAGTTAAATCCCCTAAAAAAAACAAAAACAAAAAACAAAGGACAAAGTGCTGGCCTGTTTCCTGACTCTGGATGCAAGGACATGTCTGATTGAGGGCAGAGTGCAGGTGAACCACTACTTTCAGCAACCCCCAAGGGGCAATGGTTACACATACATGCTGCATATTTCTGTGCAGACAAAAATATGCACAATACCAATGTTTTCAATGTGCACTGACAGCGAGAACTGTGCATTGTTACCTGGTGCCTCCTCTATAGTTCCAGCTCCTGTGAACCTATGAGGGTGGTGCGAGGAGGAGTGCTGAGAGTGGGAGCACATGGCTGAATGTTACAGGTGGTGAGATCCAGTGTAAGGTAGCGACTGAATGCAGACTGCAGAAGGGGGAGCAGAGCGCAGGGGCCTGTGGCTGGATGAGACTGAATGCAGCAGGAGGTGAGATCATAAGAGCATTTTGTACAATTATGGCATAACATTAAGCTATATAAAAAAAAGGGCGGCACAGTGATGTAGTGGTTAGCACTTTTCGACTGGCAGCAAAGGAGTTGCTGGTTCGAATCCCAACCACGACACTACCTGCCTGGAGTTTGCATGTTCTCCCTGTGCCTGCGTGGGTTTCCTCCGGGTACTCTGGTTTCCTCCCACACTCCAAAAGACGTGCTGGTAGGTAAATTGGATCCTGTCTAAATTGCCCTAGTATGTGTATGAATGAATGTGAGTTAGGGACCTTAGATTGTAAGCTCCTTGAGGGTAGGGACTGATGTGAATGTACAATGTATATGTAAAGTGCTGTGTAAATTGACAGTGCTATAGAAGTACCTTAAATAAATAAATAAATTATAATCCCACCTCCTGCAACATTCAGCCTTATCCAGCTGTGTGCCCCCTACTCTCTGCCCCCCTGCAGTCTGCATTCAGTGCTGTTATACATAGGATGCCACCTCCTGTTCTCTGCCCCCCCTCAACTTCTGTTCCCTGCTCTCCCCTACCCCTGCAGTCTGCATTACTGCTACCATTTAGACAGGATCTTACCTACTGATCTGGTGCTCCTCCCGCCTCCAATCTTCATTCTCGGCTCCCTGCCTCCATTCTCGGCTTCCCGCCTCCATTCTCGGATTTCCTCGGCTCCCCGCCTCCATTCTCGGATTTCCTCGGCTCTCTGCCTCCATTCTTGGCTCCCTCAGCTCCATGCTTTGAATTCAGAACACCCGTTCTCTGCATCACTCCCGACTACGCCCTCTGAATTCTCTGAGCCGGAACTACAGAGAGGGCATCAGGTATCAATGCGTGCTGACAGTACACACTGTCAGTGTGCATTGAGAACACTGGAAACATTGGGTGAATATACTGTACATCCGCCACAATGTTGAATCGCGGCGGAACCCCTGGGGACTTCTCGCGTGGAACTCCGGTTGAGAAACACTGCTCTAGGAATTCTTAGAAAATGGAGACATACTTTAGGAAAGAGTCATACGTGTTACATGATCACTGCTACTACAGCCCCTTTATAAATAAATGCTGCCACATTTTGCTTCCTAAAAATGACTTGTGTGCCACATTTGATATTTTTCTCAACAAGATCTATTATAAAAACATAAAAAGTGAAAGGGGATGGACAGCACAGAGTAAGATAGTATTAAATAAATAAACCCAACTAAATAAAGCCCAACTCCAAGCAAAAAAAAAGAAGGCGTTTTCTCATGCAGTGGGGCTGTGCCCACACTGTGCAAGTGAACTGGTCGTTTTGGTTTAGGTAGGCGATTATAGAATGGAGATATACTTACCTGAATCATGCCCATAGACCTGCTCTGGAAAAGAGGGTGTCAGGAACAGTCCACCACTGGATCTTAGGGGAGTGCCATTTACTGGGGAAGTGGAGGATGGAGTGAGTATAAGCTTTTCCCAATCCCCTAGACAACAACGAGTTGGGCTTTAAATACTAGAATCCCATCTAAAGAATAGTTTTCCTTCCCTGGCTTGAGTAAGCACCTAGGTAGGGAAAAGACAGACTAAGGCCTGCACAATAAACACAAAAGGGCTGCATGTGGCCCCTGGACCACAGGTTGGCCACCAGAGATCTAGACTGAAACACAGCTTGATAGAAGCTGAAAAAATATGGGCTCTAGGTGCTCTTCTGCATCCACCACCTTTATGAACCTGTGACAAGAGTCACTTTGGGTGGTGGGCCCGTGGAACCCAGAATCCCTTGGAGAGGTTGGGAAACAATCCAAAAACAGGTCCCGGACCACGTCTTAGGTGTACACAGGTTGTTTTTTTTTTTTTTAATTCTTTTGGTTGTTTTCGATTCCAAATTATAACCCAGCAAGATAAAGCAAATACACCCATTATAGAAGAAATTTCCAGTGATGCTGTCCCTGCTGGTACACCAAGTGTCCCCAAAAACATCTGTGGTCTGGTACAACAGTCAGAACCTTCAATCAAGCAGTTATCTCCCATCCCTCCCTTCCTTTGTCGCAACCCTAACTTTATTGGGGTAATGTTGCTCCACAGGTTTGGGTGGACATTGTTTATGATGGTACCTGGTAGTTGGTACAGTTACTTGGTGCTCGAGTCCTGAAAGAGTGACCGGGTGGTTTGTTTAAAGTTTTAATGGTGGTATTGATCTCTATGTTTAAAGTGTAAGTCCACCCTAACATTAAAATTCATGCATCTATAGACATCCACAATGGAGCACTAACCTATCTAGCCCTGTAAAGAAGAAATCAGTATACATGCCCTTTTTGAAGCCGATCCGATCTCCAGCAGTGGAAGCTCTGCAGAGGACATGGTCGACAACGGCTGTGAAAGTAATGGGGAGTGACGTCACCCATAGACTTACTATGGGGCTTCCGTTGTCTGATGTGTCGTCCGCTGCACCCTCCTCCACAGACGTGGGATCGGGTCGGATCAGCTTCAAAAAAGGTGTGTGTACTGATTTCTTTTTTACACAGGCTAGTGTTAGAACGTGGATGTCTATAAATGCAGGGATTTTAGTGTTAGGGTGCACGTCTACTTTAGGTCTGCTATAATAAAGGTTAAAGCATAAATTTTGTTGTGAAAAAAGAATTCCCCCTGGGCAATCTATGTACATTGCAGGGATTTTTAACAATGATGTTGTTAACAATGACAACAGATGTTGTTATTCTGAAGAAATAGATGTTTGTTTCTCTGTATCCATCTGCTGAGTGAATCTGTATGGGGGTGATGTTATAATTATCAATCAGGTGCTGCACCTGCAGGGCTCTAATGAGGAAACTGGCAAAGTCTGCATCCCTTCAGACATGCTATCTTTTAAAAAGGTATCTCACCAAAAAATTACATTTTTGTTGCAGGGGATGCCAAAAATCTGATGTGTATCCAGGTGTAGACTTCTGGGAAAATCTGTGAGCCAATCACACAAGCAGGAAATTACATTTTCAGGGGGTGTTCTGTACACCGTCTGTGCCATATTGCATTACATTTTACATTACAGTGCTGCAGATTGAAAAGGAAAGGTCATTTTTAATATTAAATTACAATATAACTTGAGTTGTAATTGTATACGCTAAACTGTTTTTTCTTTTAAATTTGCTTTTCCCAAGAAAGTGGATTTACCCTTTAAAAGTTATCATATTCTGTTTCAAACCTAAATAAAGGGGTCACAGCTATAATTTTCCCACACTTCAGTTTCTGGACTTTATTATCATGAGTGATCTGAGGGTTATGGTGTGGGTTGAATTGGGGTGGTTGTATCTCATGTGCATTTGGTTCATCTGAACTGTGTCCTATACTGACCGGTACTCATTCAGCTCAGCAGCAAGAATAGAAGCCCTGAAAAAGAGGGATTCATGTAATCTCCAAAACATGTTGGCATCAACTATAACCACTTCCCCCAGGTCATATGACATCATTTACTTTGATTGGAGATATCTGAATGCCGCCTGCAGTTACAGGCATCATCTAGACATCTTTTTTTCAGCTGGCGATTCCCTACAGTGTAAAAGTCATCTTAGCGGCTGTTTATTTTGAATGCTTTTAGAGGGAGCAGGAGGGAACGTTGCACCCCCCTGGAGATTTTTAAGTACTGTAGTTTGGCGCCATTCCGCGAGTGTGCGCAATTTTAAACTGTGACTTGTTTGGTATCCATTTACTTGGCGTAAGATCATCTTTCACATTATACAAAAAATTGTGGTAAATATTGTGTTTTGTTTTAAATCATGAAAGTGTTTTTTTTTCCCAAAAAAAATGCATTTGAAAAATGCACAGCGGGTAGCCACCCGGAGCAGACTTTCCTCCCCACGGAGAGGGATGCTGCTGGACAGGCCACTGGACAGGAACAAACCAGTCACTGGGCACAAGTGGGATTAGCCACTGGCAGCCCGCACGGAACGGGCCCTATGTGGCGTGTCCCCGCACAGACGTTGGCCGGACTGGGGAAAGTTTTTGGATTCTAGGTATCCTCTGTACCACCAGCCGGCTTCTTGATAGCAGCCTTCATCAGAAAAAACTCAGAAGAACGCAGATCCCATAGGGAACCAGGTCTGACTCCATGCACTAGGCAATAAAAACTGATATGCTATTGTCTAGCAGGGGGTTATATGCTAAAGTGAGGACAGCCCCCTGGGAGGGGCCAACCTATGCTTTTGTTTTATTTTGCCTAGTCTACTCCTAGTGATATGAGCATAACCCCACTTGTCTAATGGAGGGCTGCGTCTGTCAGTGAACGCAAGAGTAATTGCAATTACTGCCATTGTATTCCCTAGAGCAGGGATAGGCAATTAGTGGACCTCCAGCTGTTGCAAAACTACAAGTCCCATCATGCCTCTGCCTCTGGGTGTCATGCGTGTGGCTATCAGAGTCTTGCTATGCCTCATGACACTTTTAGTTCTGAAACATCTGGGAGGTCCGCTATTTGCATATCCCTGCCCTTGAGTCTCTGCTGAAAAAAAAATATATGTAATGTTTGGGGGTTCTGAATAATTTTCTAGCAAAAAAAATGATGATTTTTACATGTAGGAGAGGAGTGGTTCATTTTTTTTTTTAATTACAAGACCTGATTATTTGATTGATCTATCCCCAGTGGTGCTCCAATTTCTTCTCTTCTCCAAGTCTTTAAAAATAAGTAATCAATGACAGATGCCATGTTTCTATACTCAAAAGATCATTATAGAGGACCTCTCTTTCTATAACATATAAATGTTTCCAAATCAGTGATAAAAACTTTTTTTTAACATAAAAAAAACAAATTGTGATTACTTGTAAGAGCACTCAGCGCAAAGCGATGAAGTACATCAACTCTCAGCTGTGTGATGGATGAAGGGCCGGTGTGCTCCACCCCATCCTCAGAAATGATCTAATTCTTGCTTCTGCAGCACAGCCAAGATTTCTGAATCACACAGCCTTCTTGTGTCATATACATTAAGGGTGTGAGTGAGGTTCAGGAGAGCAGTATTTTCAATATGAAGCTAAGATCAAGAACATGGGGGTGTAACCTCAAACTGTCAGGAGGAAAGTTCAATACTGATCTTAGGCTGGCCGTAGACGGTGCAAATTTCTTTCCTGCAGCCACGGGTTCCCCCATTAACACAGACAGTGCTGGGGGGAAGAGGTCCCCACCTGGAGAAGACAATGATTATCGCTAGTGATTATAGCTGCTGATTGCTCAATTGACTTTCGGTTTAGGAGTTGGGATGAATATTAACAGCGAACAGCATCTGCTGCTAATCAGTAGCAGGTACTGTTTCGGTATTCTGTCAGAATACAATAGAAGGGATTTGTGAATTCACACTGTTTGTATAGATAGAGAAATCTGTTAGATAGCTTTATTAGCAAAATGTCAAGTTCCGGCAAATCACCCTGTGCTGGGTGGCTTTCAGACACATACTCCTATATAAGTAGTATACATCAGAAAGTGAATTATATTTTACATTAAAGTGGTTATAAAGGCTGAAGGTTTTTTTACCTTCATGCATTCTCTGCGTTAAGGTAAAAAACCTTCTGTGTGCAGCTCCCTCCCGCTAGCCCACCCTTATACTTGAGTCTGATCTTGATCCAGTGATGTGCACAACTGCAGCTGCTCTCCCAGCTCTCTCCCTCCTCATTGGCTCAAAATCAGCAGCAGGAGCCTTCGGCACCCGCTGTTTTTAAACACAGCCAGTGGGGAGGGAGCGGGGGGTAGAGCTGAACCCTGTTCTGTGTGTTAATGGGCACACAGAGTGCGGCTCGGGAGTGAGCATGCATGAGCGCCCCCATAGCAAATAGCTTGTTATGGGGGAACTCAGCAGGAGGGAGGAGTCCAGAGCACCGCTGCTAGACCCCAGAAAAGGAGGATCAAGCTGCTCTGTGCAAAGCCATTGTACAAAGCATAACGTGTGTTATTAAAAAAAATCCTTAAGTATCACTTTAAGGACTACAGATTCATAAAAAAGGAACTAACATTATGGTCATTGTGAAGTTATGCGAGGCGAGGCGAGGTGATAGACAGATGCTATCTGTCACCACGCATGCTTTCACTTGGATTGGAATAAAGTGGAGACCAGCCCGGGTTTTCCCAGCCACCATGGCAGGGCTGGTTCCGGACTGGATGGATTTTCGGGTTCACTAGAGTCCTCTCTCAGGTGGTGTTTAAATGACCAGGGAGCGAGAGCAAGGGTTTGCTCTACCCTGGGACTTTTGAGAGCATTCAGCTGAAAGAGCTGACACAAGGAGCTTTGTGCTGTGGACTAAAAAGAAAGGTTTGCACTAACTTGGTTTTATGGGTGTCTGGGACAAGCCCGGCACTGCTTAGAGAGGTATGCTGAAATGTTCAGTTAGAGCCTGGATGGCAAGGATTTACTTTATGCTTTGTTTATTTTGAAATGCAACCTCTTTCCCAATAAACCTGGCTGCAAGCCAGATTTTAAGAGAACTGCTGTCTCAACTGCCTTCTTCCCAGGAAAGGTGATCCCCTCAAGAGCTAATCCCTCACAGTCATGTATCACATTCCTTATTATAAATCACCATGTACATATTGTTAATCACATGAACCTTTAAAAGGTACAAATAATTAATCATTTATAGATCAAAAATAAAAATTTGACATTTAAAAATCTAAATAATTTCTGTTCACATAAAAAAGATTAAGGACCCATTTGCACCATGTGCTTCGGGCTACAATGGGCAGCCTTGCACTGCAGCCATGGGTTCAGTGCAGCTTGCATTCCAGCCAATACTTGCTGAGGGAGTGGACCACTTTCAACACATTTTAAAGGTACTAAATCTGCCTTTTCAGGAGAAAGGAGGTAGCAAATCAATAGAATTACATAATAACCCTAATTACCAGTATGTGCAGAGAATATATTATTACACTGATGTCCGTTATGATCATCGTGGGGCCACAATTATCTTCTACATGCTGTAGATGTATTATGTGGCTATAAAAAATATATCACATGACCATATATCAATAAAAAGAGGGACCTAAACTACTGTCTTAAAGGCTATATATTTACAAATGCGTGTATCAAATATAAAAATACACACTACAGATATAAGAACATTCCTTACTAATAGATAGAATTTCAATAATCATCTATGAAGAATTATAATTCAACTATTCGACAGTCTGCAGATTGGTCAAAGATGATCCCAGATTACTCATGATATAGACAGAGGAGAAGATACTCACAGAGAAGATACAGAGGAGATGTTATGAGACAGAGGAGAAGATACGGGACAGAGGAGAAGATACGGGACAGAGAAGAAAATACGACACAGAAAAGATACGAGACAGAGGAGAGGATGCAGGCCAGAGGAGAAGATGCGGGACAGAGCAGAAGATACGGGACAGAGCAGAAGATACGGGACAGAGCAGAAGATACGGGACAGAGCAGAAGATGCGGGACAGA
Organism: Glandirana rugosa; assembly: GCA_018402905.1. Taxonomy (NCBI): domain Eukaryota; kingdom Metazoa; phylum Chordata; class Amphibia; order Anura; family Ranidae; genus Glandirana; species Glandirana rugosa. Next base: position 441,523 of record BLSH010086440.1, read on the forward strand.
GGAGAAGATGCGGGACAGAGGAGAAGATACGGGACAGAGGAGATGTTATGAGACAGAGAAGAAAATACGAGACAGAGAAGAAGATACGGGACAGAGAAGAAGATACGGGACAGAGAAGATGCGGGACAGAGAAGAAGATGCGGGACAGAGGAGAAGATGCGGGACAGAGGAGAAGATGCGGGACAGAGGAGAAGATGCGGGACAGAGGAGAAGATGCGGGACAGAGGAGAAGATGCGGGACAGAGCAGAAGATGCGGCACAGAGGAGAAGATACGGGACATAGGAGAAGATACGGGACATAGGAGAAGATACGGGACAGAGGAGAAGATGCGGGACAGAGGAGAAGATACGGGACAGAAGAGAAGATACGGGACAGAGGAGAGGATGCGGGACAGAGGAGAGGATGCAGGCCAGAGGAGAAGATGCGGGACAGAGGAGAAGATACTGGACAGAGGAGAAGATACGGGACAGAGGAGAAGATACGGGAGAGAAGATACGGGACAGAGGAGAGGATGCGGGACAGAGGAGAAGATACGGGACAGAGGAGAAGATACGGGACAGAGGAGAAGATACGGGACAGAGGAGAAGATACGGGACAGAGGAGAGGATGCGGGGCAGAGGAGAGGATGCGGAACAGAGGAGAAGATGAGGGACAGAGGAGATGTTATGAGACAGAGAAGAAAATACGAGACAGAGAAGATGCGGGACAGAGAAGAAGATGCAGGACAGAGGAGAAGATGCGGGACAGAGGAGAAGATACGGGAGAGAAGATACGGGACAGAGGAGAGGATGCGGGACAGAGGAGAAGGTGCAGGCTAGAGGAGAAGATACGGGCCAGAGGAGAAGATATGGGACAGAGGAGAAGATACGGGACAGAGGAGAAGATACGGGACAGAGGAGAAGATACGGGACAGAGGAGAGGATGCGGGACAGAGGAGAGGATGCGGGACAGAGGAGAAGATGCGGGCCAGAGCAGAAGATGCAGGCCAGAGCAGAAGATGCAGGCCAGAGCAGAAGATGCAGGCCAGAGCAGAAGATACAGGACAGAGGAGAAGATACGGGACAGAGGAGAAGATACGGGACAGAGGAGAAGATACGGGACAGAGTAGAGGATGCAGGCCAGAGGAGAAGATGCAGGCCAGAGGAGAAGATGCAGGCCAGAGGAGAAGATATGGGACAGAGGAGAAGATACGGGACAGAGGAGAAGATACGGGACAGAGGAGAAGATACGGGACAGAGGAGAAGATACGGGACAGGGGAGAAGATATGGGAGAGAAGATACAGGACAGAGGAGAAGATGCGGGACAGAGGAGAAGATGCGGGACAGAGGAGAAGATACAGTGTCTGGATAAGAAAGCTACCAAAGTACAAACTGAATATAAATCACAATATATAATCCCATTTTATATATACAGCCCATCATTCCCATCATCTCAAAAAAAGTTTACCCAATAAATGGTACCAAGAAGCACCACTCAGCTTTCCTCAAGTAGAGTGGGACAAGAAATGATTATCAAACACATAGAGGAGTCAGAGCTCCACCTACATTCCCCACCATGTGTGTAACAAGCCCACCAATAGAGGGGCTGCAAGGGAAGTCACATGCTGAGTGGACCAGATTTTGGGGTCTGGAGTGCATAATGGAAAAACTTTTACATGCAGAGCCTGTATTGGTGGGTTGTGGTATGAGAAAACACATTACAACATACCCCTCCCCAAGCAGTGTTTTCCTTGAACATTATATTTTCTGCCTGGTATAACAGAAGACCCTTCCACTCTTCCTTACCTAATACAGTCATGACTGTCTTCATCAACTTTATTGGAGTCCGTCTTCGGCTGATAGAGCCGGTGGTATGAGAAGACAAGACGTTGGTCTTCCTCTGCACATACATGTAAATCCTCAGGTAGACCACCACCATGATTAGAAAAACAACCAAATTAGAGACAGTCCAAAAAGTAAGATAACTCCGGCTGTAAAGGGGTGCAAGGGAGGAGCACGTGGTGATATCACAAATACAGTTCCAGCCCAACGTGGGCACAGCACCCATAATGATAGCAATAACCCAGATAAGCAGAATTAGACAGGTCACCCTCCTTTTGGTGAGATTGGTATGGATTCTCATTCGTACAATGGATATGTGCCTCTCAACGGCAATGACCAGTAGATTGGCCAGTGATGCAGTCATGCTAGTATCCAAGAGGCCCTGCCGCAGGAACCATCGATGAACAGTGAGCGTTTTGGACACTGGACCAGTGTGGAACATCACGAAAACATAGGCAATCCCAGAGAACAAGTCCGCAGCTGCTAAGTTGGCCAATAAGTAATAGAACGGGTAATGGAATCTTTTGTTTATCACGACAGCTCCGATCACTAACAAATTTGACATAAATATGAACAAACTGCAGAAGGCACCAAAACAAAACAACATAATTAGCTTGGTCCCGGTCCAGTCATCCTCAGTTTGAGATCTGCTCTGATTGTAGAAAAAGTCCATCCGCTTATCGTAATGACAGGCGTTCATTCTGAAAAGGAACGCTCATCCTGAAGGTAAAAAAAAAACAGGAGGTTAAGTTTTTTGCAATATCTATGCCCTTATTTATTAAAAAGTATAAAAAACAAGTGGCGTTCACCACATGTAACCAGTTATTTTTTTAATTCACAGATTTTAAGGGCTCACAGCCATCCAGGGTCATACAACATAAAGAAGCATTTCCTAGCCAAGAAGCCTTAGGTGCTGCATGCTGCCATACTTATGACATGAATGGCTGTACATGCCTGTAAACCCATGCAAGCATGTAGGAAACCCCCCAACTCCAGCTATCTGCGTTTGAGGTTTTATTTATGTACACATGGACAGGTTTACACAAGTACTGGTGTATACCTGCATATAGGTGCATGCAGCCATTCATGTCTATGGTGCAGCTGTATGCAGCAGCTGTGGCTTCTGAGCAGGGAATGTGCCCAAACTTTACATTGTACGGCCCCAGGCGCTGTGTGCATGAACTCTAATAAGTGATTTGTCTATCAATCTCTAAATACCAATCAGTGTCCATTAAAGCCCAACTCCCCCACCATTTTTTTTTTAATCCATCCATAAATAGGCTGTATCCTGGCGAGTCAGGTTTTGTCACAGAGCCTTCCAATTCCCCCGTGGCAGCATCAGTGAGCAGTCCTTTCTCCTGGACAAGGCAGTGCTTAGATCAGCCTGGGGTTTTGGTTTTTTTTGGTTTTTTATAAGATGTTTTTGTCCTTTTTTCATGGATGTCACTCTCCTTCAACCTCTTTCAGCTAATTCCTGTCTATATATACTCGGTCCAGCGTCAGCTGCACATCATTGCTCTGGATCTGCTTCCTGACAGTGGCACCAGAAAAATGCCTGCATTGCATGTGTTCCAATGGTCTTACTAGTATCAGGCTGGAGCCTGCGCTGTGATTGGACGGAGCCGCAGACCCGGAAGAAAGATGTCGCCGGTCACAGCGGTGTGCCGAGACCGCTGCAACAGCTTCGTTCCAAGGTAAGTATTTCATAATGAGCTAGTGTGCGCTGCATACTAGCTCTTTATGCCTTTGCTTTGCAGGCTTTTTTTGGGGGGGGGGGGGGCAACTTTACAACCATTTTAACGATAGTATGCTCCTTTTGACAGCCGATATGACATTTTTCGTCAGACAAAAGCTGGGTGTGCAGACTAATACATTTTTGTCGTACGACAATGCCACGGCTGATTTTCGTTCGACCAAGACTACACATGCTCAGAAAGGAAAAAAAGATGCAAAAATATTCAAAACATTATGTCACTTCTAACATTGATTTCGGTTGAACGAAAATTTGCTGAGGCCGTTTCTTCACTGCTCATGTGCCAAATGACGTCGGCGACAGCAGTACACTGTATATCTCCTCAACCGTGCAGGTTTAGGAGATATGCAGGGCACCTACAGGTAAGCCTTATTATAGGCTTACCTGTAGGTTAAAGTGGTTGTCACGAGTTGACAACCACTTTAGGAGGCCAGGTCTCCCTATTTTTTTTTTTTTTGGACAGTGTAAGGGAGGGTAATAACTCTTGTCAGATTTATTTTTTTTGTCATCTGTGTGCCTTTGGGGAGATTTCCTTTCACTTCCTGTCCTGTCCCATAGCCAAAACAGGAAATTCTGAAAATTAAGGGAATTCCTTGGGGATCACCAGAACCCCATTGGAAAATGTCCATTCTATTACTTTACTTGGGACAACATAATTTTTTATTTTTTTTTCTACTTTCACTTTTGCTATGATAATGGTAAATAGGATAAATAGAGAGAGTGAATCCAATACCTCCCAACATTCTGAGATGGGAATTAGGGACACCTATTAGCAACAGTATGTATGCATATGCCACGCCCCAAAGAATAGTAGAAAAAAAAATGATTGGTTAAATTCACAAGTGTTTTTTTTTCTCCTATTCAGGGGTGTAACTAAAGGGGTTGCAATTGCAACCAGGCACCATGCCCCATGGGCCCGTGTGCCTCCCTTGTACACCTGAATAGGAGGGATGGCGGGGCGGCATTTAGAAGAACCATTCTCCTCCATTTTCCTCCTAATGGAGAAGATTTGTTACTCTATATGCTGCCCCCACCACCCCTCCTATCCAGTTTAGTTGTCTTTTGCTGTTCCCAGGGTCCCTGTGTGTTTTCCTATCCCTCCCCCCTCTCTCCTCCCAGCTGCTGTAGAAGATGGGTCATGATGGAGAGATGGGAACGGGTCGGTAAATTTGTAATTTACCGGCTCCTTCCTTTTCTGAATGGACAGAGTGATTGGTACCAATTGGTTCATTCATAACTGAAGCATAGTAAACTGTTTTACTACATTTCCGTTTCTGAATGAATGGGAGGCTCGGTGCACGGCTATTCCTGTCCATTCATTCTGTGCAGCTGAGGCTACACAGATGGAGATTGAGGGCTGAGGTTTGTTTAGACCCCTGATATCTCATCAAAGCCCCCCAACAGGGCTCCTAAAAAAAATGTAAAAATAAAATTGTAAGAGAAAAAAAATGAAATTGTAAAAAAATAATAAAAAAATAAAAATTAAAAAACTACTGACACCAGTGAGGGAACTATCAGGATTGCAAAGGTCGCAATTGTGACCGGGCCCTGGCATTTCACCATCATGGGGAGGCCCGAACTTGGCAGAAAGGGGGCCTGCTGCAGAACTTGTGAATGGGGCCCTGCTGTGGTACCGTAATAAAGGGACCCGCAATAGCAGTAAAGGGCCCTAGGATCAGTGGCAAGAGGGAAGGGCCCTGGCCAGGGGTAAGGGGAGCCCTTCATAATTTCTTGCACCAGGGCCCTGAAGGTTCTAGTTACGCCTCTGCTCCTACTATTCCTTTATATTGGCTTTTTAAATTTACAAATGCAGCAAATTGGATGAAAGGTTTAGCACAGGGAAACACTTTTTGATCGATAAGTAGTGCATTTTTATATACAACTCTATAGATCAGACCAAAATGAGGGACAAATGAGGAAGAAAGAAGGACAGATGGACTTTGTTCCAAATCAGGGACAGTACCTCAAAATCAGGGACAGTTGGGAGCTATGGAATCCCCCTAACAGGGGCAGGGACAGCAATGAAGACGTGTGTTCTAATCCAGTGGTTCTCAACCCTGTCCTCAAGTACCCCCAACAGGCCAGGTTTTGCAGTTTTCCTTTATCTTGCACAGGTGCTTTAAATCAGAGTCAATGACTTGGTATTTTGGACAGCTATTTTATCTAAGAGAAATTCCAAAAACATGGCCTGTTGGGGGTACTTGAGGACAAGGTTGAGAACCACTGTTCTAATCTATCGCCTCTCTATCCAAAACTAAAAAAAAAAAATGTTCTGCCTTTAGGTATACTTTAAAGATCAAGGGGCCTTCAGCAACACTGCTAGGGATTTCACCATGGCAGGATTGTTGTCAGTTCCCTACAGAATCTTAGTAGCTCACTATTTTTCTGTACTAACAGCATTTTAAAAAGAAAAATACTTGTGTGAAATTCTGTGAATGTGTCGGTATTGCAGAGATACACTATTTTGCCAGGAATTGGGACTCCTGCCTTTACACGCACATGAACTTCGTCTCAGTCTTCGTCCGTAGGGTTCAATATTGAGTTGGCCCGCCCTTTGCAGCTATAACAGCTTCCACTCTTCTGGGAAGGCTGTCCACAAGGTTTAGGAGTGTCTATGGGAATGTTTGACCATTGTTCCAGAAGCACATTTGTAAGTTCAGGCACTGATGTAGACAAGAAGGCCTGGCTTGCAGTTTCCACTCTAATTTATCCCAAAGGTGTTCTACAAGGTTGGGGTGAGGACTCTGTGCAGGCCAACCAACTTCCTCCACCCCAAACTTGCTCATCCGTGTCTTTATGGACCTTGCTTTGTGCACATGTTGGAACAGGAAGGGGCAATCGCCAAACTTTTCCCACAAAGTTGCGAGCATGAAGCTGTCCAAATGGTCTTGGTATGCTGACGCCTTAAGAGTTCCCTTCACTGGAACTAAGGGGCCAAACCCAAACCCTGTAAAACAAGCCCACACCATAATCCCCCCCCTCCACAAAATGATTTGGACCACTGCACAAAGCAAGGTCCATAAAGACATGGATGAGCGAGTTTGGGGTGGACGAACTTGACTGGTCTGCACAGCGTCCTGACCTCAACCCGATTGAACACCTTTGAGAAGAATTAGAGCGGAGACTGTGAGCCAGGCCTTCTCGTCCACATCAGTTCCTGACCTCACAAATGCGCTTCTGGAAGAATGGTCAAACATTCCCATAGACACACTCCTAAACCTTGTGGACAGCCTTCCCAGAAGAGTTGAAGCTGTTATAGCTGCAAAGGGTGGGACAACTCAATATTGAACCCTACGGACTAAGACTGAGATGCCATTAAAGTTCATGTGTGTGTAAAGGCAAGTGTCTCAATACTTTTGTCAATATACTGTATATTGTATTCATATTGATTCATGTTTTTTTTTTCTTACCCAAACATTTTTAGCCAACAGAAGATGAAATACATTTTTCTAAGATTACAGTTTGTTTTTGTTTTTTTTAAGTGTAGCGCTACCACCTAGAGGGGTGTTGGATTTTTGGGTCCCCCTGTTCCTGCACAGCCAGGGAACACACATTTTCCAACATCCACACAGAGTCAGTAACCAGCCCATTGGCTTGTTTTATTGAGGGAAAACAACTTGGATGGATATAAGGGACTTTGTAATGCCCAACTTGATTTGGTAGAACAACTTGATGCCAAACTTCCTTCTCTATGTACCCAAAAATGCAGATCCTGGAGTGTATTCCCTCCGGAATGATATCAATCTTAAATGGATCAGTAAGTTTCCTCTTTCAGGAGCTCTATGTTCCCTTGGTGAAATGTGGCAAAGTCCCAAAGTTGCAGGAGCTCTATGTCCACTTGGTGAAACTCACAAAGTCCCAACACTTGTAAAAAACCCAACTCATCTGTCTGCCTTGAAAAGTGTCCCAGAGCAAGGGATTTAGGTTAGCTTGTGACACCGTCCCATATAGGCTTGCTAAATGTTGCATCTGGCAGCCTTCTCCCTTGTAGGCCCTGGGGTGTACAGCTACTCACACTGTCCATTTGAATCCTTCTGCCTTGGATAAGCCTGCTGTCCATGCTTCCTGCTGGACAGATCTTCCCATGCTAGACATGCTAGTCTCCTGGATGAGACTGAAGGGAGATGAATGTTCCTCTCATCGGCTTTTCTCCTTCCTCAGCTCCAGCCTGGAGGCAGAGCCCCCCAGCCCCAGGGTCCCCTCCCAGGCCTCACGATCCTCAGCACCCCATCTTCCATCCGACAACAACCCCCATTGGCCAGGCTTCTCATATTCATGGGCCCGTCTTACTGCCCTGCCAGTCCTCCTGCCTGGGGATTGGTTAAAAACTCCCATCAATAGCCAAACCCTGCCTCTTTATCTCTGCCCACTAGTTTCTAATAGTTTCCATGGACCCCTGGAACCAGGGGTAGGTGATAGAAGCCTGGTCAGCAAAGCCTTCCAACCCGACCTTAAGCTAAACCCATAGCTAATTCAGACTCACACAAACTACTATGAGTCAACATAAATTTACATCACTACACTGTACACTAGAGGGTGCTACATAAGATTACAGTGGAGTTGTCCATTTTAGATGCAAGCAGGGCTTTATGGCATTTTAGATGTATGTTATCAATGAAAAGGATAGCTATACCTGTGCAGTTATTGGAGCATATTTTCTCCTTTTGCCGCCTGCTTTTTTTGGGGGGTATGCTTTATGTGTTAAATGTTCTTTATCCGCAAAAATATATATATATATATATATATATATATATATATATTTTTTTTTTTTTTTTTTTTTCTTGTTTGCCATTTGCTGTGCCCTATTGGGTTTTTTGGCACATGTATTTTCTTGTGGGGTTGATGGCCTCTGTTTATACTATTGTAGCGCCCCCATAGTGTAGGTGCATTTTTCTAGCAGGTTTTTGGCTACAAGAGGTAAATTTAGTCAGGCTAGACTGTAATGTGCAGGCCTGGGGGTTTTGATCTGAGCTGGGAGGAAAGGCTCAGGGATGATTGGGTGGACTAAACAGATGAGGTCAACAGAGCCTTCCTCTCTGTATCCAGACATCTGGTGTTGGTCTCTGGGCAAAAGCTGGAAGATAGGTGGAGCCATCTGGAGTATTCTAAGGAGCCCTGACCAATCCTCATGCAGGGTTGTCAGGGGGCAGACCTCCTTAAATACTCAGAGTCAGCCCAATCTGGGAGGAGTAGTGTCGGGTGGGAAGTCGGAGATGTAGCAGAGGCACTGTTGAGCAGGCCCCTACCCGGGAGGTCACCCCCAGTCTGGGAAGGGTGACCTTGGGGCTTAGGAGTTTGGGTGCAGCCAGGGAGGAGAGATTCTTGGAGCGGCACAGGAGGAACAGGAGAACAGCGGAGGGGCTACACAGTGAGAGACTTTAAAGGAACCCACCTGTGCAGTGAGTGACGGTCCCTGGGACTGAAGGAGAGAAAGTGCTGGAGCAGGCTAAGAGGAGAAGATGATAGTCTATGGGAGCCTTGGAGGTAAGTCAAGGGAAGGAGAGTCTCTGAGGAAAAAAGAAGGTCTAAGGGACCTGGAGTCAGTGATGGGCTGGTGTTGTAGCCCGTCAAAGGCCCAGTTAGCACAGAAGTACTTTTCTGCACAATTAGGGGCCGTGTGCCCTTTGCCTGTAATGGGTGTTCCTGAGGTCCTGCCAGGACAGGGTAGGCCTCGCCATGTGCTAACCGCGGTGAAGAACAGAGAGTAGAGGCCTAATAAACTCCTTTTAGGCCAAAAACTAAGTACTGAGCTGGAGGGTGAAGGAGTAATAGTCTGCAGTGTCAGTGCACACATACAGGCTTATATGTGCCAACTTTGTACAATATATGTATAATTCTTCTGGGTAAACCCAGTAAACCCTTATCCCCATCCAAGTTATTTCCCCCCAATAAACAACAAAAATAAGAGCCGGCCTGGTCAGTGTCTCCAGATGTGTGATTGAGGTCAGCTAGCAGGTGAACCACTACTTTCAGCCACTCTCAAGGGAGTACATGGCTACACTATTTTTTTAGAACTTGGTCCCGGCTGTTGAGCTCTCCTCCACCTTTGAGCCCATTCCCCTGGGACGGCCCCTGATTGGTGCTGCTTCTTCTTGGGGGGACTTCCATTCCTGAAGCGATTCTTTCCTGCGCTCCTCCTCTGTGGCTGTTGACGGAGTCTGGGGTACCAATATACCAGTAGTGAGTAATTTATCAGTCATATATTAGTTTTTGCGTTTTAGGCTTGTGATAATAACGTATAACTTAGTTGTTACCAGCACGATATCTCCTGAAGAAGCTAAAATAGCGAAACGCGACGAGACCTTCCTGCTCACTGAAGTCCCATGAAATGAGAGATTTCTGTATGATCTGAGAGACTATGTATGGTTGTACACGGTGGACAACACTAATAGTTGGTAGTGTCTGGTATATTCATTTTCCATTGTTATGGTTTTAGCCTTTTTAGGTCATAAAATGTAAACCTTTTTAACAAAACTAATGTCTGTTCATTCTAGTCTGAGATGGTATAGCACCGTTAACGTCCCACATTTTACATCCACTTGCTGTATGCTCTTCTTCAGAAACGGCAACGTCTTTATCAGAAAATCTATACTACTTTAACAAATAATGTATTCAATCTACAATAACCTTTAAAAAACTATACCATTCAAGATATTAAATTACATTTTCCTTCCTTTTTGCTAACACACAATGGAGGTGATAATTTTAGCCTATGCCTGGGAGCGGAACTAAAGCAGGATATACAGCCAGTTTACAGGAGTTTTTTTTTCCATTCAACCAGCGTGTTGTACGAAAAAAAAAATCTCTTAGATCCCCACATCCACACACAAGTGATGTGGATGCAGGGATCTCCCCCACTGTGCTATTGTATTCTGACAGTAGGGACTCCCCTCCCCATCAGAATACACTGAACAGCGCTCCAGCGGCTGATTGAATGCTGGTTTTCAGCAGGACCTTTCCACAGAAGTCAGTCTAACTACCGGCCTTTGTCGAACAGAGAGGGCTACATGCATCCCAAAATTCGGCCGGTGTTCTGACGAAAACTCCAAAATTGCCAAAATCTGCAACCACATCACTTCCGGTAACTCTCCAGCATCAGTAATTGGAGATTTGGACGAGTTGGCTGTTTTCACAGAACACTGGCAGCGTATACACTACGGTGCACGAGGGGTTGGCTGTTTTGACAGAACACTGGGTAAGGAGGAAAAAAGTTGTTGCCGCCTTGGAGACGGCCATGTTATTGGTTACTAGCAGGCGGACTAACAATGTCCACTCATTATATGGTGTATCGTAGTGTTAACGCTGCTGATGTTCTGTGAAAACAACCAACTCGTCCAAATCTCAAATTACTGATGCTGGAGAGTTACGGGAAGTGACGTGGTTGGAGATTTTGGCGAGTTGGAGTTTTTGGCAGAACACCGGCTCCTGCTGAACCAGACAAATTTCAATACATGTATACCCAGCTTTAAAGGGTTCTGGCCTCAATGCGGTGCAATAAGACACTCCAATATACAGTGCACCCGGAAAGTATTAACAACGCTTCACTTTTTCTACATTTTGTTATGTTACAGCCTTATTCCAAAATGGTTTAAATTTGTTATTTTTTCTCAATTCTACAAACAATACTGCATAATGACAACGAGAAAGAATTAAAAGAAGAAAATAATGAATTTAATCCATTTTGGAATAAGGCTGTAACATGTGATTATTTTTTGCTCTTATGCAAAAAAAAAAAAAAAAAAATTTAGCTTGGGCCCCTTTAATGATTTTTTTTTTCAAAATCAAATCTTTATTAAAAGTAGAGAAGAATATAACATTGTACGTGGTAATATAGAACTTGTACAGAGAGTTTAAATTTGGATACAGTATGAGTATATACAAGCACAAGGTAATTTTGGTTGTAATAGGAACAGTACACAAAGGAAAGCGTATTTATGGAACAAAAATAATAGGATAAAATAGAATACAATATCAGAGGATGAGATACAAAAGTAGGATTCAAATCAGATAAAATAGCCTATTATGAGGATTAAATGGAATATAAGTAAAGGGTCAATGCAGTGCTGTTCATATGAGTACATCTACACACAAAGGAGGTATACAACTGGTATCAAAGGTGTATGAACTCCTTATATGAGATCTTAAGTGGATGTACATATAATCCAAGAAGGTGTAATGTGAAAACAGTGAAAAAAAGTTTTGATAATCTTATGGGCTTTGCAGCTCTCTAAATTGGCATCCAACTTGGGTGCTGCATTTCAGCATTAACCATCCTAATCAAATGTAACCACTTGCCGCCTACCCAACGTCAAGTAACGGAGGAGCTGTGTGGCTCTCGTTCTGGGTCGCGCCATGTTCCTAGCAAATGGCTCGACCCCGATCTTGGTAAAGAGCCGATGGCGCGGCTCTTTAACCATGTGATCAGCTGTGTCCAATCACGGCCGGTCACATGTAAATGCGGAAGTGCCGTTTAGCAGCTCTCCTTGTCTCACACTGGCAGGGGAGACCAGGACAGGAAATCAGGACACTGGATCATCAGTGCCCCGATTACAGTAAAGCACCATCAGTAACACCAATCAGTGCCCATTAGTGACACCAGTCAGTGCCTACTCATCAGTGCTGCCTATCAATGCCTAGCAGTGCTGCCCATCAGTGCTGCCTATCCGTGCCGCCCATTAGTGCTGCCTCATCAGCGCACATCAGTTGAGAAAAATTACTGATTTACAAAATTTACTGACAGAAACAAAGACTTTTTTTTTTCAAAATGTTCAGTATTTTTTTAGTAAAAAATAAAAAAAAACAGCAGTGATTAAATACCACCAAAAGAAAGCTCTATTTGTGTGGGGAAAAAAAGGATAAAAATTTCATGGCCACGCAATTTTCATTCAAAGTGCGACAGCGCTGAAAGCTGAAAATTGGCCAGGGCAGGGAGGGAGTGAAAATGCCCGGTAGGCAAGTAATTAATCTAAAATGTAAACCAAACTTGCTACATGATCACCCTTAAGTAGCAGTAGTAAACCTTGCAGGAGACAAGTTCAAGCAGGTTTGTCCTGCACTTCTATTCTGTAAGGCTGCAAACAAAAGAGCATCAATGCAGGAGGCCTTTATTTTTTGTTATGGACTTGCTGTACAAAGAAGACATCTACTCATCTAAATTCATGACCGCTGAGAAGCACAAGCTCATGTATGACCAACTAATAAACCAATACCTTGCCCCCCAAAAAGACACGGAAGCTGATTAAGTTGGAAATAGGGCAAGGCCACAGCTTTATTGAACTTAGCAGAGGTAACAACTTTCAAAATGTACCAAACAACGCTAGTCACAGATATATTGTGAGCACCCATAAAACAAACTGACATAGTCTAAGAGGCCTGTCCTTACCATCAGTACCAGACGAGCATTAACTTGCGGCCTTAGCCCATAAAGCAACAACAATTGCTGGCAATGTCAAAACCACCAATAAAGCTGTGACAAAATATTACAATGGACTTGAGGGTGGGCAACTCTTGTGACAGCTGAATCTTCTCAGAGCAGTTGGACAAGCCCCAGCCCAACATTTTCCTAGGGTTCAGACTCCACTTAGTCACCTCAGGTCTTTGTAGCCAAGCCTAAGGTAGCTACTTAACTTCCCATTTTATGTTCACGCCCACAGTGATGCCATGCTTCCAGCAGTCAAGGCTCCCTTTCCCTAAAGGAGGTTCAAGGGCCTTCATGACTTCTGAGAAGCATAGGCTCATTTATGACCAACTAATAAACCAATAACTTGCCCCCCAAAAAGACACAAAAGCTGCTTAAGTTGGAAAAAGGGCAAGGACACAGCTTTATTGAACTCTGCAAAAGTAACACCAAATGTACCAAACAACAATGCTAGTCACAGTTATACCGTGAGCACCCAAAAAACATATACTGACATAGTCTAAGAGGCCTGCCCTTACGATCAGTACCAGACAAGCATTAGAATGACCCCAGAATTTACAAAACAATGGCAGTCAGTTATGCTGTGAGCACACATAAAACAAACTCACATAGTCTAAGAGGCATGTCCTTACCATTATTGCCAGACAGCTTTTAGACTGACTCCAGAATTTAACTTGAGGGCATAGCCCATAAAGCAATATCAATTGCTGGCAAGGGCAAAACTGCCACAGTTGAATCTCCTCAGAGCAGTTGGGCGTGCCCCAGTGTAGCCTTTTCCTAGAGTTCAGGTTCTACCCAGTCACCTCAGGTCTTTGTAGCCAATACTAAGGGAGCTACTTAACTTCCCATTTTAGGGTTCACACCCACAATGATGCCATGCTTCCAGCAGTCAAGGATCCCTTTCCTAATGAAGGTTCAAGGGGCCTTCATGCAAGTTCCTGACTAACAAGGTGTCCCATATCGGTTGCCCCAAAACAAAAAGGAAGCTCTAGTACGTTTTTAGTGTTCTGACAGCAGTTAGCCATTTCACCAACAGCATGCACCTACAGCAGAGAGATCAAGAGAGCCCTGAGCATCAGTTAGCTCACATATAAAAAGGCATGTGGAAAGCCGAGACTAATATTGAGGTCTGATTACCAGGTAAAATAGGGACCCAAAACTGGAGGGCTTTTCCTGCCCAAAGCTCTACAAAGCCATCAGGCTCCAGGACCCAAAGAAAGGATAATCGGACGTAAACCCTGGATTAACCATACATAGGTGAGAAACCTAGGTGACACATATACACTGTATACTGCACAATCCTGCCAGGCAGTGCCTCATATTGTCAAGACAGTACTTTTTTTTTTTTTTTAAGTTTTAGATAGAATGAGGAAGAGTTAGAACTCCTGTCATGGGCCCCGATAGAGAAGTCTTACTAGCCAAGCATTTGGCTTGCAGTTCACCGCTATTCAGTTGAATTGGTCGCATTTGGTGTTGGTACTGCCTACCAAGCGCTACATCAGTGGTCTCCAAACTGTGGCCCGGGGGCCAGATGCGCCCTCTGCTTGCCTTTATCTGGCCCTTGGGGCACTATTCCTCCCACCGACACCAAAAACGGGGCACTAATTCTCTGACACCAATAATGCCAGGACATTTTGTACTCCCACTGGCCACACTCTGGCCCTCCTGGCTGAAGGACTGTAAACTTGGCCCTTTGTTTAGAAAGTTAGACCACTGCACTACATGTTGTACAATTTTGCCGCAGTATATGCAAAACCCTGTTCTCTTCAAGATGGGTGGTGGTGGGTTTGGTAATTGACTTGATCACTTGTTTTTACCGTCTTCTGGCCATCCATGTGAATAAAGCCTAAATCAGTTTATTTCTGTTCCAAGTGCAGGTGATGGAAGATTTTATCACCAACCTTAAGCAAGACTGTAGGATTCATGTTGTATTTTAAAGTTAATCGGTGTCTTTTGGGCGCTGCATGTTCAGACATTGTCCAGGTAATGTGAGTGCCTGATTTGGGACATTACGCATGCCTGGGATCCGCCCATGCGCACTTCGGGGCTGGGCCCAGTGACATCACGCGCCAATACAGTCGTGTGGTCGGCGCCGGGCAGGAGCTCAGTGTGTCTGTGCACATAGAGGGGCTGAATGACACAGCTGCTCTGCCTGCTACCGCTGCTGCACTCTGATGAGTAACTGGAAGGTATGTGCAAACGGGGGTCCATCCTAGCTCTGGGACGCACCTGTATCTCAATATTTTATGCACCTATATTTAATGTATGCCTTCTTCCTCCACTCTAAGGGCTAATTAAGATATCACAATGGGTGTTTGTCTTTTGCTGACCCAGGATTTCAACATATGTACTTTTATGCACAGTTGATCTTTAAGGTGAGCATGTCTAACCTGGCTTTATCTAGATCAACAGTTTTTGCCTATTATATTAATATATGGGGACTTCTCATTATTATTATTTTTAATTACCTTTGATGAGATAAACACTCTGTGACCCCGCACAACCCAGTATACTCCATAGTTTTATATGCAGTATTGCAAGCTACCCATTTTAATAGGCAACGCACTTGTATGACACAATAGTGCGTGTTTTTTTGTAAACCACCTGTGGTTTGTGTGTGCATTTAATATGGTAAACTATCTATATGCTCTTAATAGCATGCAGCGGCCATGTGTTCTAGCATTATGAAGGTCCCAGCAATAGATCTATGTGCTGATTGATACGGTAAAAAACTTTTAAGTACTACTATACTATTATCTAAGCTGAAGTATCAATACAAAAATAGAATAAGGGGATTCTTCCACTTATCAGTTTATTGTTATATTTTTTGATTAGATCTAGAATTTGTGCCCTGTACATATTGGGCTTCCATGCCCGCCGGGACTGATCTCCTCCATGGGTCACGCGCAGGGTTATGCCATGGGTAAGGTGACCGGTTGGTGATGTCACCATATAGGATGTGTGTATATATATTGTCACCTACTTTGTTGTTATTTGAAAACTGTATGAGGTTATGATTAAGATGGGTTTCTTTTCATTTGTAGTCTGACATTGGTATTCACTCTATAGTACTATATGTATATGTGTATAGAAAAGTTCCTGAAGAAGCAGTGTTTTTTCTGTGAAACATGTAGAGTAATATACAGATGCCCAAATATATCCAGCGGTACCACACTTAAGCACTGTTAGAGTTATTGTTTGTGTCCCATGTCTTCTTTTTACAATTCTATGGATTTTAAAATTGTCATTGTAATAAAAAAAAATATATTTTTATAATTGTTGTATCTTAGCTTTTTGTACAGTACCATCAAAGTCCATTCTAGCCTCCCCAAAATTCCATGCTCCTAAAGTTAATTATAGATGAAGAGCTTAAAGCCTAAGTTTAGACAAAATAAAAAAAATAAAAAAAAATCACCACAAGCTTCTTGACTCCGACCCCCTGCCACCCCTGCTGCCATGATCTTCCAGTGCAGCTGGGGCTAATAAAGCCAGGAAAGGTGTGACAGATACTCATTAAGAGTGCCAACTATGCCTGCCCTTTCCTGCCAGTCATACCATGGCTTCTATGAATGAAGCAGGATCTGTGGGTGGAGGAGGTGAACATTTCAATCATCCACCCCTCTTTCATTCATAGATAACATTTCAGGCATTAAGCATTAGGTGTTAGATTAAGATTAGGGTTAATAAACTATGTGTATTCAAAGCCAACACTTTTTTGACATCTGTGTTCCATCGAGATTTCTTTTTGAGAAGAAAACTCAAAATGTTGGCTTTTCCATCACTTTAAGACCCCTTTCATACTGGTGTCTACCGCGTTCTTGATAAACCGCTGCTAAAATCATTTTAGCAGCGTTTTACCGCTGTTTAAGCATTGATTTTCACCCGCTAGCAGGGGGTGCTTTTAACCCCAAAGAAGGGGTTCAAAAATACCCGTGTTGCGGCACTTCCAAATTGCTTTTCAGGCGCTTCAGAAACACTGCCCATTCATTGCAATTGGCAGGGGCGTTTTGTGAGCGCTGTATACATCGCTCCCAACCTGCCCCAAAGATGCTGCTTGCAGGACTATACCTAACGTCCTGCAAGCGCACCGCCCCAGTGTGAAAGCACTTGGGCTTTCACACTCGGGCGGCATAGGAGGCAGTTTTCAGGAGCTTTACAGGTACCATTTCTAGTGCTAAAACACCTGAAAACTGCCTCAGTGTGAAAGGGGTCTTAGTGTTTGTGACAATAAGGACGAATCTCTCTAGTTGGGACATAGATTAGGTTAAATGTTAATGGTTAGGTTTAGTGTTTTAGCATTTGTTAAGCAGAAAGTTTGGAGTTTAAGCGATCTATGGCATTCCAAAAGCTTGCATCTTTAACAACAAAGCATAACGAAAAGGCAAAACCTTTTTTTTTGTTAGTTTTTGATAGAGTGGGGAAGCATTGGACACATCTGTCATGTTTTTGTTGTTGCCTGTGCCCTCATTAAAGTGGTTGTCAACTCATGACAACCACTTTAACCTACAGGTAAGCCTATGATAAGGCTTACCTGTAGGTGCCCTGCATATCTCCTAAACCTGCATGGTTCAGGAGATATGCAGTGTACTAGATGTGCCGACGTCATTTTGTCACATGCGCAGTGAAGAAATGGCCTCCATTATGCTTCTAGTTTACACGGGAATGTAGAGGAAGTAAACCCCATCTGGGTTTACTTCCTCTTTAAGGAGATTCAACCTCACTATTTGGCCTTGTGGCCATTATCAATGAACCTGAAAGTAAATTCTGTTCTGAGTTTTGTGTTATCCCCAGAACAGTAATAGAGGGAAGACCTTCCAATGGGGACACTAGTTCTGGTGACAACCAGGGATTTCCTCACTTTGAAGAGATTTCCTGTCACTTCCTGCTTTAGGTATGGGACAGGATGTGAACCGAAATCTCCCCAATGACAAAGATGGCAAGAAGAAAAAAAAAACTGAGGTTATAATACAATATTTGCTCAAATGAAAAAAAAATGGCTTTAGTTCTACTTTAAATTAGTCAATAAAGGGTATCACCAAAAATGCGCAGTATTAATTAGGCCCGGACTGGCCATAGGGCACACCCGGGAATTTTCCCGGTGGGCCAGTGTAGCCGGGCCACATGCCCAGTACATTATCGGGGCAGAATTTAGCAGCACAGCAGCTTGCAGAGTGGCAGCAGGGTGCCGAGTGCTGGAAGCTCTCACTGTGCTCCTGCGCTCGGCACGAAAAGGAACCATGCAGTACAGGACCAGCAATGGAAGGTTAGTCCCGGTCTTCTGCTTCTTTCCAGGCCAGAAAGTGAGAGGAGCCACACGGGAGTGGGTCACAAATGTGAGTGCAGCAGCCGAGGATAAATACAGCGGTCTACAGAAAAATGGTGAACCCCCTGTGGGACTGAAGGGATTAACATTGCCAATAGCTAGTGATGCAAAGGGTTAATTAACCACTTCAGCCCTGGAAGGATTTCCCAGTTTAGGACCAGAGCACTTTTTGCGATTCGGCACTGCATCACTTTAACTGACAATTGCGCGGTCGTGCGGCGTTGTACCCAAACAAAATGTGCGTCCTTTTTTCCCCACAAATAGAACTTTCTTTTGGTGGTATTTCATCACCTCTGCTTCATTTCTGATCGCCGCTATAAACAGAAAAAGAGCGACAATTTTGCCAAAAAAAAAAAAAAAAAACAATATTTCTTTTTGCTAAAATACAAATCCAAAAAAAATATATATAAAAAAACAGTTTTTTTCATCAGTTTTGGCCGATTTAGATTCTTCCTCATACTTTTGGTAAAAAAAAAAAAAAAAAATTGCAATCGGCGTTTATTGATTGGTTTGCACAAAAGTTGCCGCGTTTACGAATGATGAGAATTAATTTCTGGGGTTTTCATTTTTTTTTAAATTTTACAAGTAATGGCAGCAATCTGCGATTTTTAGCGCTACTGCGATATTTCGGCGGCCATGTCGGACCATTTTGACACTTTTTTGGGACCATTGGCATGTATACAGCGATCGGTGCTATGAAAATGCACTGATTACTGTGTAAATGCCATTGGCAGTGAAGTGGTTAAACTGGAGGGGGCGCTCTAAGGGTTAACTATGTTCCCTCAGTGTGTTCTAACTGTATGGGGGCTGGGCTGGCAGGGGGAGGGGAGTGATCATGGCTTCCATCACATCCCTTCCCCCTCTGTCAGAACGGAGATCCATGTTTACATACACGGACCTCCATTCTTTCACTGCGGGGGGGCATTGCGGGTAGCCGGCAGAGATCGAGTCTGCCCTACCCACTCCCAGGCCCCCCTGGAACACACTATACTCGTTATCGCGGCTGCCGTCGTGATTTTGCGATTACAAACCACTTTGCCGCCATCAAGCCACGGCGGGCGGTTGGCAAGTGGTTAACACTGGCACTGAGACTGGAGGTTATTGCTGCGTAAACTGGCACCAATACTGGAGGTCATTAGTGTGTAAACTGGCACCAATTCTGGGGGTTATTGTGTAAACTGGCGCCGATGCTAGGGGTTATTACTGTGTGATTGATACATTACAGTGACTGAAGTAGGCTAAATATAACTAAAAGACATGGAGAAACCGGTAGTTGCCATTATATGTAATTTGCTTTAAAAAAAAAAAAGAAAGAAAATGGGCTGCTGAGTCTAAAAAGCCCAGGCCTATTTTTGGTCCGGGCCTGGTATTAATGGGTAGCACAGTAAATTACTCTCTTATTACTATTAGTTAATTGTAAGAGACAGGTTATGTTTTAGACAAATTAAAGCGTAACTCCACTTTTGTTGAGAAAAAAACATTCCCCCCCC
>BLSH010086440.1:470983-481216 GCA_018402905.1 Glandirana rugosa
GTTAACCAGCAGGGGGCAGTGAAGGGGTTAACAAATGTTCCCTGGGTGTGTTCTAACTGTGGGGGGGCAGGGCTGGCCGGGACATAACAGATCTAACTGATCCCAGTGACAGGGATCAGTAGATCTGGTATGTCCCCTGTCACAGAACGGGGAACCGCCGTGTTTACAACGGCGGTTCCCCGTTCTGAGGCTCCTGAAGGAGATCGGCGGGTCCGGGCGGACATCGAGTCCGCCCGAGGCACGGGCACGCGCGCGCAGCGTGCGGCGCGCGCGTGCGCGCGCCGCTGCTGCCACTAGGGGGCGCGCGAGGAGCGCGCACAGGGGGCGACGTCCATGGACGTCGTCCCGGCATTCCAGATCCGCGCTGGAGCCGTACTATGGCAATAGCGCGGATCTGGAGTGGTTAAAAAAAAGTTTGTTTGGAAAAAAAAAAAAAAAGCCCAGCGTGTTGTAACGCAGCAGCTGGGGTGAATAAACCCTTAGCTGACAAGGCAGCACCTGGGGGTGCACACATGCTGCAGGGATGATGCTTTGCTTCATGACTGCAGCAAGAATTCTATCCCCAGTTGCATTTAGTGGGCACTACGGCTCATCAAACGCAACCCATTGAAGCAAAAGGGCCCGAGCTTCAACTTCCCCACAACCGTGTTCAAAGCATGTGGTTGTGTTGGGGGTGATGCAGCATTTAGGCTGGGTTCACAGCACGGAGCGGCTTACAGCAGTGGTCCGGTGCGTCCCCATTCACCATTTCAGGTCCCATTTCACCCTGCATTTTTTGTCTGAATTCGGACCTGAAACGGACCACAAGCCCAGGTTCACACTGACAGCGGGAATGAAATGGTGCGAGTTCAGCTGAGCACAATTTCATTCCCGCATGTCAATCCCGACTTCATGGGCGATTTCAGAGATTTACAGAAACTACTTTTGGGAATCGGTGCGACGCCGCATATTCGGACGGTGCCATTTGCTGCCGATTCGGCATGCGATTTGACATGTTAAATCGCATTGCCGAATTGTTCCAATACAAACCTAGGCTTAGATGCACAGGACCCCTGTGCAATTCGCACCAGAGTCGCTCCGGGGATGTGTGAACCTGCTCCATAGAGGGAAATCCGCATCCAATTCGCAATAGTGTGAACCCAGGCTTAGGTGCTTAAAACATGTGGTAAGGAGGCAACATATCGCCTCCTCACCGCCTGTCAAACCCGTGTGTGGATTGCTTTTCAGAGAAGTGGCGGTCTTTTGCAATCAGAGACCCACAGCAGAGGCGAGAGAGGGACATTTGCAATAGTCAAGGTGGAGGGGGGGAGGGGGTGTGCACACTGAACTCACTCACCAATTTTGCAGCCTCTAGTGTGCGTCCTCCAATTTGTTGCCCACTGCACACACACCTTTTATACTTCTAGCACAGCACTGTGTGTGTCCACATCAGGGGGTGGAGTATGGGTGGAGCTGCTGGTGCCGGCACAGCAGGGATTGGCTAGATCACAAGGAGGCGGGGCAAAAACGATGGTTTTCTTCAGCATCCTGCGAATCCTCTCTCTCAATATCTCACTCACAGGATTTGTGTGAGTGAGATATTGAGCAACGGGATCGGCACAGAAAGCTTAGTGCACTGTGCACCCGCTCCCAACCACGGACTACTGGTGTTCTGTCAAAAGAGTCAACTTGTCAAAATCTCCAATCACGTCACTTCCGGCGACTCTTTAGCAGCTGTAAGTGGGGATTTCCACAAGTTACCCGTTTTCACAAAGCATCAGCAGCGTATAAACTACGGTACACAACCAGTTGGCTGTTTTGACAGAACACTGGGTAAGTAGGAAAAAAGTTATCGCCGCTTTGGAGGCGGCCATTTTATTGGTTATAAGCGGTCGGGACTAACAATGTTTGCTCATTATAGCATGTACCATAGCGTATACGCTGCAGGTGTTTTGTGAAAACAGGTAACTCGTCCAAATCTCCAATTACTGCTGCAGGAGAGTCACTGAAAGTGACGTGATTGGAGATTTTGACGAGTTGGCTCTTTTGGCAGAACACCGGCTGTGAGGAGGTGGAGTCACCAAGAGTGACATTCGGCAATGGTCAGAAGCTCAGGTGACAGCTCAGCCCGAGCCCCGTTACTAACAAATCTAAAGTTACTTGTGGGCAGTGCAGTTACCATGCCACCTGACCTCAGCATTACCCTAGATCGGAACCAGCCCTGATGGGGCTCCATGTGCGCCTGGGACCCATGGGCAGTGCCCACTCAATAAGACGGCCCTGCCTGGTGATCCAGCCAAAAACACACTTTCTGTCTAAGGGTTCCTCCACTCTATGAAGGAGCAATAGAAACACCCTTTGGATCATTTTCTCCCTGTGCCTGCGTGGGTTTCTTCCAAGTACTCCGGTTTCCTCCCACACTCCAAAGACATGCCGGTAGGTTAATTGGCTCCTGTCTAAATTGGCCCTAGTATGTGTATGTATGATTGTGAGTTAGGGACCTTAGATTGTACGCTCCTTGAGGGTAGGGACTGATGTGAATGTACAATATATATGTAAAGCGATGCGTAAATTGACGGCACTATATAAGTACCTGAAATAAATAAATCAGTGCATTGTCACCCTATGGAGAGGGTATTGTTAGATGCACTGGGGAAATTAGAAGGCTTTGACTAACAAATTAAAGCTGAACTCTAGATATCATTTTAAGTAGTTACAACAACAGTTTTTATTTTATTCCTTTTAGGAAAAAGGCCTCTTGCACACCAAACACCTAAAAGCGCCATGTTTTGGGCATTCAGGCATTTGGTTTACTGATATAAATTGTAGCCCATTGTTTTTAATGGCCCTGTACACACAGGCATGTAAACTTGTGCTGTGTATAGATCAGTATTCTTACGCTTATGCCACACTGCCTTGATTAACACAATGCTAATTAAACTTGCTATACTTCCTGGCGTTTTTCTGCCAGCAATATCTGATGTTCATACATCAGGACTATGTGCAAGTACCCAAATATTTACATACAGTGATAAACAATTTTAAGCACCCCTGTGAGCATTAAATGGTTTGTCTCAACCCCATAAATGCCATTTTTGCTGGACAGCTTTGTCTGGTACAGTAAGCTGAACAAGATCAGAGTAAAGCTGGCCATACATGGGTCGAATTCCATATTCGTTTTCTTTCAAAAATCTGAAATTTTTGAGTGTTTTGTGATCTGATGGCGCCACCATTGATCTAGAAATTTGACCAACCAAGCCTTCAATTTCACCCCATGTTGCTACAGAAAATAATTTTTGTGGCCGGGAATCTTCTTTCCTTTTTAGGTCGCAGCTCATGCACATTTCTTTCTCTTCAATTATATATCTTGCACAATTTTCCCATCATCGATTAGAAATTTGCTTGTTTTTGCAAAAAATGCCCAACATGCCGATCACTCAAATTGAATGGCCGCATGAAAATTGGCTTTTGCTGCAGCCCACTAATGGTGCAAAATTCAAAAGAAAATTTTTATTGATTTTCATAAGAAATTCTTTCGGAATTGGACCCATGTATGGCCTACTTTATTTGACAGATCACCAGGTGAAAATTAAGAAAAAAAACAAAACTAAAAAAGAAAAACAATGCAACCACCACATGTTAGGACTGGTAAGCTGAAATATAATACATGTTTGCTTTTGAGTTTAAAAACGCTTTAAGTCCCCTCAGCCAAGCCTTCCATCTTGCAGCTAACAAGTGCATCACCTAAACCTGCCAATCAGTGGGAATTTTAGCAGCAAATTTCAATTTAGTTTTAGTCTTAGACAACATACACACTATTAGATTTTCTGCAGCGTCTGGTCTTCAGATTTACCAAAATCATATAATATGAGGTCAAACCTTAAGAGTTTCAATTTGCATGCAATCCGGCAGGCCCTTGCACTACATGGTTTTGGTAAATCTGAAGGAAAACATTTGCAGAAAATCTAATAGAGTGTATGGGGTCTTAGTCTTAGGACTAAAAGGGCATTTTAGTTTTAGTCCCATTTTAGTCTTCTGTTTTAGTTTTAGTCGACTAAATCTCCAGTACATTTTAGTTGACTAAAACTCATTTTAGTCATCTAAAAATCCAATGGGTGTAGTTAAATTTTAATGCATTATATTGAAGTATTTCTGTATAATTTCCAAACTCATGATATACTGCTGGAGTAAAAAATCGAATATGTTATTATTTATGGTATTGAGGTAGGAACATGCACTACAGACCAGTGTTCATTTTGACGTCAAAATTTAATTTAGTTTTAGTCTTTTGACTAAAATGCCATTTTAGTTTTAGTCATCTCAATTGTTTTAGTTGTATTTTAGTCATCTCAATTGTTTTAGTCGTATTTTAGTCATCTCAATTGTTTTAGTCGTATTTTAGTTGACTAAAATGGTACTAAGTTAGTAGACTAAAACATTTTAGTCTGTTTTAGCATGAAATTAACACTGCCGCCAATGCAAAAGTTGGCTTTCATTCCCACCCTGCCCTTCAAACGTAACACTGTATATCCTTCCTCCGGTTATTCGCCAGTCTTGGTAAGATGGAAGAAGTAAATAGTAATCATTTGTTTGCACTTACTAAAAGTTTTTTTTTTTTTAAGTTTTAAATAGTGTAAAAATCTGCAAAAATTCTCTCAATTACTAACTTGTAATATAGCCGTGCCACAAAAGAATGTTAGAAGCAAAACACGTGGGCACGCAAAAGACGACGAAAAATATATGAACGCATTGTATATGTTTAAAATAATGAGGTTTAGCAGAGTCAGTAGATTTATAGAACGCCCGCACTTACCAAGCTAGGTCTTCTCCAAGTCAGACACCTTTGTGGTTTGTGCAGGTGAGCGGCGCTGGTCGATGCAGCAGAAGCATCTGGCCTGTTTGGTGGAGATCTGTGGGCATGTTGTTGGCCGGTCACAGTTAATATCCTCCCTGTGTGTGAGAGGCAGCAGATGACAGGAGTGTGGGGAGAGATGCTGGTTACAACTTGCAAACAGTCTGAATGCATTCAGCTTGTCCCACCCCACGCAAGACACAGCATAGTGCTCCCTCCCAGATTAACTCATCAATCGCCCCATGTGCAACACTTCACCTAATTCCAAGCCCATCAGTGAGCGAGATCATCGCCTCCACAAACCAACGCAGTCCGGCTCTTCTGTACTTCCGAGATGCACACAGATTGTCACCATGATATACAAATCTGTGAAAATAAGAGGAAATAATGAATATGTGAAGCTGATCTAAACTCAAAAAAACAACAATGTAATATATTGCAGTTTACCAATTCTTAGATGTGATGTCTGCATTTGTTTTTTTTTACAATTGTTTTTTTACTTTATTTTAAAGCAGTTATCTACAAGAAAAGAAAAAAAAAAAAAAAACCACCTGTAAAGCAAAGGCATAATGAGCTAGTATGCACCGCATACTAGCTCATTATGAAATACTCACCTTAGAACGAAGCTCCCGCAAGGCTGCCCGGTCCCTGCAGAGGAAGCGGACATCTTCGCTGTGTGGATTCTTCTGGGTTCGCAGCTCCGGCGCTGTGAGTGGCCGGAGCCACGAGACGTCACATGCGCGCGGGAGCCCGTCTTTCCGGCAGGGTCCGGCGACATCACTGCACATGCGCCGTGTAGGGTTGCCGCCTCATCCCTTTAAACCCGAACACATTACTTACACAGGCTCTGTGGCTGATTAAGGTGGCAATTAAACTCACTTGGTGTCTTATCTGCATTAAATTGACCCCAGAACCTGTGTAATTCATATGTGTTCGGGTTTAAAGGGATGAGGTGGCAACCCTCGTGCCGTGACGTCAGCGGCTGCATTGCAAGTGGAATATCTCCTAAACTGTACAGGTTTAGGAGATATTCATTTTACCTACAGGTAAGTCTTATTATAGGCTTACCTGTAGGTAAAAAACACTTTTGGGGGTAGACAACCACTTTAACCTGATGATACTTCCAAGAAGCCTGCTGTTTTTCAACTTCAATTACTAAGCAACCTGCGAAAGTGTCAGTTAGAGGATTGAGCAATCCATTTAAAGAGGAAGTAAACCTTCCTGTATACTTTGTACCTATAGGTAAGCCTATAATAAAGCTTACTTATAGGTACTGGAAATATCTCTTATGCCCGGTACACATAATGAGATTATCGGGCGAATGATCGCCTGTTTTTTTTTCGCATGCTAATCTCAGATCGAATCGGAAGAGTTTACTTTAGTAACGAAAATTCTCTTATGACAGAATAAAAAATCAGCAGTGATGTGATGTGTTGTAGTGTATTGGTATTGCATTTGCGAATGACAACTGTACCAATTAAACAAAACTCGTACGATCGGGCACCGTACAAGCAAATGTTTCCTGCATGTCCAGACCGATAATATCGGATGAACTGTCATGATCGGCTCTCAAAAGCTCTGTACTAACGATCTGATTATCGCACAATCACTCCGAAAGCGCAATTTTTCATCCAATTTTCTGATCTTGTGTACGCCCCATACACAAGATCAGAAAATTGGACGAAAAATACCGCTTTTGGAGCAATCATATGATAATCAGGTCGTTAAACGTGCACCGTTTGGAAGATATTCACTGTTTACTGTGCCGATGATGCCATTGGTGCATGCACTCTGAAGGAAGCCTGTGCCATGACCGACGGCTACGGCCAGTCACACAGCTGGAGTCCGCGGATCCGGAAGTAAAATGGGTGAAGATGAATGCGGCCTCGAATGGTGACGTTGAGGGCTTAATTTGTAGGTAATTGCCACATAATGCACTATTATGCGATGCAGGTAAGAATAAAAAACAAAAACCCAGGTTTACTCCCTCTTTAACACTGACAGGGGTGCTTACAATGATCAGCTTTTATTCATTTATCCCAAAAAAAAAAAAAACAACTGTTAAGCTACTGCATGCTTATAAAGTGTTGGCTTTCAGGTATAATTTATATAAGTTATTGGCAGATGTGAAAGCTCCATTCGTTTTTTTTCTGTTTGTTTTTTTAATAAATTTTCACCCAGTGATCCTGCTAGTCGGCCTTTATGTTTTTCAACTTTATTCAAGCGGAATTCCATCGTATTAAAAGTCAGCAGCTACAAAAAGTGTAGCTGCTGACTTTATTATAATCGGACACTCACCTGTCCCCCGGTCCAGCGATGCGGCCGCCCGCAGCGTCACTCTTCTCCCCCTCCTCTTCTACGGCGCCGACATCAAAAGTGCCCATGCGGCTTTGCGCAAGTCGTGCTGTGCTCTGTGAATGGCTGGCGTATCTTCTGGGACCTGTGACGTGTCCCAGAAGATCACTGAGTGGGGAGGGGGGGGAGAGGAACGTCCTTCTGGTTCCGCGGCACCAGGAGAGGAAGTGGACCTGAGACCCTGTGAAAACAGGGTCCCCCCCAAAAAATGACATGCCAATTGTGATCCCCGCTGAGCAAACAAAGTCCGTTTACAGACACGGCCGTGTGAAACCGGCCTTAGTCAAATCCATCTGTACACACTACCCTAGGGTAAGGTGACCAGATTTTTCAAATGAAATCCGGGGACATATTTTTTTTTACTAGTAATGGTGGCAATCAGTGACTTATAGTGGTACTGTGCTATTGCGGGGACAAATCGGACACTAAGCGACACTTTTGATACTTTGTGGGAACCAGTTTTACTAATACAGTGATCAGTGCTAAAAATATGCACTGTCACTGTACTAATGGCACTGGCTGCGAATGGGTTAACATCTAGGGCAATCAAAGGGTTAAATATGTGCCTAGCCAGTGTTTTCTCACTGTGGGGGAGGTGCTTTTACTAAGGGAAGGCATAGATCCCTGTTCCTGCTTTGCAGGAAGATAGGATCAATCTCTTCCATACTAACAGAATGGCGATCTGCCTTCTTTACATAGGCAGACCGCCGTTCTGCCTGTGTACAGAATGATCGGTGGGTACTGGTGGACATCAAGTCCGCCGGACCCACTGATCGGTTACGATACCCAGAAATGCAGGATCACATATATATATATATATATACACATGATCCTGCGCAGCACAAAAGGGGCACAGAAAATGAAAAAAAATACACCCCCTCAGCTAGTAGGAGCAGCAAAGTGGGGGTGTGTAATTCAGATTTTTTTTTCAATTCTGCACTGTCTTTGAAATTGGCCAGGCCCCTATTCATATCCAGTCCGGGGATAGACTTGGTCCGGGGACAGTGTCCTCAGTCCGGGGACTGTCCCCTGAAACCGGGGACATCTGGTCACCCTACCCTAGGGTTGCCACCTCATCTCTTTAAAACCGAACACATATGAATTACACAGGTTCTGTGGCTGATTAAGGTGGTAATAAACTCACTTGGTGCCTCATCTGCATTATATTAGCTTAAGAACCCGTGTAATTCATATGTGTTCAGGTTTAAAAGGATGAGGTGGCAACCCTACACTATCCTCTCCCCAGACAGACAGTGCTGTTGTCCAAGGGTGGCTCCAATGCTCCTCCATAGAATGGAGCCACTTTAAGACAGGAAGTGTTATGCTGGCCAGATCTCCAGACGGAGGTAAAAAAAAATAAATAAATAAAGAAAACGCAACCAGCACCTTTAACCACTTGCCGACCGCCCGCCGCAGCGTGACGGCGACAAGGTGGCTCGTTATCGTGAACCACCTTCACAGGACGGCTCACCGTGTTCGGGGGGAGCCAGAGAGCGGGTGCGGCGGACTCGATCACCGCCGGCTACCCGCGATGGCCCCCCCGCACTGAAAGAATGGAGGTCTGTGTAAGTAAACACGGACCTCCGTTCTGTGAGAGGGGGAAGGGCTGTGATCACAGCCTTCCTCTACATGGAAGCTGTGATCACTTCCCTTCCCCAACTAGGGCAGTCCCCCTACAGTTAGAACACGCCCAGGGAACACAGTTAACCCTTAGAGCGCCCCCTGCAGGTTAACCCCTTCACTGCCAATGACAGTTACACAGTAATCAGTGCATTTTTATAGCACTGATCGCTGTGTAAATGCCAATGGTCCCAAAAAAGTGTCAAAATGGTCCGGCATGTCCACTGAAATATCGCAGTACCGCTAAAAATCGCAGTTCGCCTCCATTACTAGTAAAAATAAAAAAATAAATAAAAACCCCAGAAATTAATTCTCATCATCTGTAAATGCGGCAACTTTTGCGCAAAC
Source organism: Glandirana rugosa (assembly GCA_018402905.1). Lineage (NCBI taxonomy): Eukaryota > Metazoa > Chordata > Amphibia > Anura > Ranidae > Glandirana > Glandirana rugosa. The sequence goes on from BLSH010086440.1 coordinate 480,138, forward strand.
CAATCAATAAATGCCGATTGGGATTTTTTTTACCAAAAATATGAGGGTGAATATAAATCGGCCAAAACCGATGAAAGAAATTTTTTTTTATATTTTTTTTTTGAATTTGTATTTTATCAAAAAGTAATAAATTTGGGTCTTTTTGTAAAATTTTCGCTCTTCTTTTGTTTATAGCGGCGATCAGAAATGAAGCAGAGGTGATCAAATACCACCAAAAGAAAAATAAATTTGTGGGGAAAAAAGGACGCAAATTTTGTTTGGGTACAACGTTGCACGACCGCGCAATTCTCAGTTAAAGCGACGCAGTGCCAAATCGCAAAAAGTGCTCTGGTCCTAAAGTGTGAAATCCTTGCGGGGCTGAAGTGGTTAAGGAGCGCTAAAGTACAATAGATTACATTTTTGTGATTAGGCATGATTTTCATTATATATCTCAGTAGCCAACTGATCATCTTTCAATGAAAAATATTTTACTAGGCCATTAGGTAGATTTTTTTTGTAGAAAGTAAGGATATCGTTTAGGGTCACTTTATCCCATGATCTCACAGTTCTGGTTGCGATGACCATTCCCCTGAAGCCACTGATCTCCTTCCAATCATTCATGTCAGAACCACTCATCACTAGTGTTGAGCGAACCCGGACTGTAACGTTCGGGTCCGTACCGAACTTTCGGGTGTCCGTGGCACGGACCCGGACCCGGACATTTCAAAAATCGTTCGGGTGGATTAGTGTTTTTACATTAGATAACATGAAATCGCGAGGAATTGGTGAAGTCGGGGCGTTCCTAAAGTGTGAAATCCTGGTCTCGTGAAAAACGCTAAACCGTGACGCAGCGAAATTGACTCTTAACGCGCCAGCACGTTGCAACATGGGTTTGTTTTAAACGCAGGAAAAAAGGGGTGTTTAAATAAAAAGAAAACCACCATAAACTAGTGGAGACGAAGTAAAGACTAGCGGCGATATTTGTTTTCTTCTCGCTTTTAAAATGTTTTTCTGGGTTTAAATAATGAAAAACTATTTTATGTTTAAGTTTTTTTTTTATATTTTTTTTTAAAGAAAGTAGCCAAAACCGGCTAAATATA
>BLSH010086440.1:501898-527065 GCA_018402905.1 Glandirana rugosa
TGCGACTGTCCTGTCCATCAAAAAAGCTGGGACCAAAATTCATAGGACCCTTCCCAATTAAAAAGAGGATTAATAAGGTGGCCTATGAACTCGACCTGCCATCCTCACTCAAGATCCATCCAGTGTTCCACGTCCACCTCCTAAAGCCAGTGGCCAAGGACCTGTTTCCTGGACGACGATCGGCTCCACCTGGACCGGTGGTAGTGGATGGAGAGGAGGAGTTTGAGGTGGAAGCAATTCTCGATTGTAGAAGAAGAGCTGGGGGAATACAGTTTCTGGTGAAATGGAAAGGTTACGGCCCTGAGGAGAACTCATGGGAGCCAGAAAACAACTTTCATGCCCAGGAAATGGTCAGAACTTTTTGGAGAAACAATCCAGCCAAGAGCGCCCAGATGGGCATCCGGAGGCTGCCCCTTGGGGGGGGGGCAATGTCAGGAAAGGACCGATCTCTGCCTTTCCGCGGGGGTGCGCGTGCCGGTGCGCGCCAGAAACGGCGCCTGGCGGCTCTATTTCAGTCAGCAGAGCCCTGCAGCTGGTGTTGTCCGCTCTACAACGTTCCCTGAACCTGTGAACCCCCGGTGACTACTTTCGTGTGATTTCCTGTTCCTGTGACCCCGGCTTTTCCCTTGGACCTGTTGATATCTGCCCGCACCTGACTCTGGCTTGTTTACGACCCTCCGCTTGCCTGCTCCTACTGTACTTCTGTTGCCAGCACGTTGCCGACCCTGCCTGTACCCGACCATCCGTTTGCCTTTACCGCACCGCCTGCCAGTTGCCAACCCGGACTGAACCACTACTCTCCTGTCTTGCACAAGCTTCCTTGGACTTCTCCCAACCACCTGAAGTTTGTCCAGCCCTCGTGCCCCCCTGTGCTCCAGAGCTCCCTGTCCACACTACCAGGGGTTCTCGAACCAGGGCCGCAAGAGAGGTTGCCCCCCGCCTAAGCCAGACTCTACCACCAGGTACGTGACAGACGCCGTCACTATCAATCCCATTCCAAATGGAACTCACAGAAATATTCCATCTGCTATTCTGCAAGCACCTCCGCTAACTCCTTCACATCCCTCCAACAATGCTGACCATGCTGACTTGGGCTGAAGCAGACATTAGGATACTGGGACCACATACAAAACTGCAGCTTCAAATCAAAGACCACCATAAAGTTTTACTGACCAACAAGGACCAGGGCAAACCATGTACACTGCCAACAACTCACAGCAACTTGTCTTTCCAAAACAGCTAAAAACGTAGCCTAACAAAATCCCATATAAAATTACATAATGATTGATTTCAAAGAAATATGTCAGAGAAAGGAGAAAATAAATGAGTTGCCAAAAACCAACCAGTCACTTCAGACGGACTACAAACTGGCCCCATACCTGGAGATGCTACAAGATGCCAAAGACATATAGACTGTAAATTTGTACAGACTGAGAAGACAGAAATACAGAGGTTAAGAAAAAGAGAAGGATATTGGTAAAGTGGTTCTAAAGGCTTTAGGCTTTTTACCTTATTGCATTCTCTGCAATTAAATAAAAAAACCTTCTAAGGGCAGCTCTTCCCCCCAGCCGCTCCTGCTGCTGTCAATCACAGTCAGGGATGAGGTAGCGGGCCCGAGATGCTCTCTTTGTGTCTGTGAACACACACACCTGGGTCATGAGCAAGCCTATACGAGTGGTTTGCAATGGTAGAAGAGAGAGCCAGAAACATTGGTGGGAAGACCCGAGAAGAAGAAGAGCGGGGCTGCTTTGTGTAAAACCACTACACAGACCAGGTAAGTATGTTTGTTTTTCTCTGGATTTTGGTATTCTTGGATTTGATTCTGAAATTTGGTGATATCAAAGTTTTGAGAAGGGAGAAATCTCTCATCCAGTGTCCAGGTCTTGCAGGAGACTGTCAGGCTGGGAGTGCAGGTGTACACAGCCCTTATAATGAAGGACTTCAACATAGCTCTGGACTACCTTCAGGAATCAGGCATACTTCCATCAGTGGACAGTTGTGGGCTCCTGTTAGAAATGCTCCATTCAAGAGACAGCACTACATGCTGGAGAAGAGATTCTTTACCTATAGGACTAAGAGGGTCGAGCAGTACAGGAGACTGGGGAAGCCAGGAGGCTATTTGAGTCAAGGGGACTGCAGAAATTTGGAGATTTAAGAGGAGTGCAAGAGCCTAGGGTGCAGAGAAATCCCCTATTGGTAAGCTAGGGAGTGGTCCATGTAGCAGGGTGCTGTAACTACAGGCTGAGTGAGCCAGGAGAGCTGGGTGAGATGGTCTGAGGGACCAGTGAAAAGCACATTATTGGCATTATTTTTTGTCACTTGCTTTTAAGGTGGAAACCTGATGTAAGGACTTTTGTTGTATTGTTTAACCGGTTCCACACCGTGCGCAGTATATTTACTGCGGCAGTGTGGACGCTGGGCGCGAATGGACGTAGAAAAGGCGGCGATCTGCGGGTGGCCGCTAGGGGGCGTGTGCGCGTCCGCTGCACTCCGGAGCACCCGGTGTCTGCCGGTGAGCCGTGATGAGCGGCCACAGCCAAAGAGCGGGGAACCGCCGATGTAAACACGGCGGTTACCCGTCCTGTCAGTGCGGGCATAGGAGATCTACTGATCCCTGTCACTGGGATCAGTTAGATCTCCTATGCTCATGTTAGCCCAGCCCCCCCACAGTAAGAACACAACCAGGGAACACAGTTAACCCCTAGCTCTCCCCCCCCAGGTTAACCCCTTTACTGCCAATGACATTTATACAGTAATCAGTGGACATTTAAAATTTATGATCACTGAATAAATGTCATTAGTCCCAAAAAAGTGTAAAAAATATCCGACATGTCCGCCCCAATATCGCAGTACCGCTAAAAATCACTGATTGCCGCCATTACTAGTAAAAAATTAAAAAAAAAATAAAAACCCCAGAAATGAATTCTCATTCATCATCATCCGTAAATGTGGCAACTTTTGCGCAAACCAATCAAATGCCGATTGCGATTTTTTTTTATCACAAATATGAGGAAGAATATAAATCGGCCAAAACCGATGAAAAAAAATTTTTTTTATATATTTTTTTTTTGTATTTGTATTTTAGCAAAAAGTATGAAAAACTGTTTTTTTTTGCAAAATTGTCGCTCTTCTTTTGTTTATAGCGGCGATCAGAAATGATGCAGAGGTGATCAAATACCACCAAAAGAAATCTCTATTTGTGGGGAAAAAAAGGACGCAAACTTTGTTTGGGTACAACGCCGTACGACCGCGCAGTTGTCAGTTAAAAACGACGCAGTGCTGAATCACGAAAACTGCTCTGGTCAGAAAGGGGGTAAAACTTTCCGGGGCTGAAGTGGTTAAATGAAAATGGGCCAACAAGTACTAAAACCACTGTTGGGACTGCCATGTCTTACTAAAATTGCTACTACCACTGATCTGAATTCCCCCCACAGTATCACAATTGATAATCATTTTACAATTTCTGTGGACTTAAATGGATTACAGAAGCGCTCAGTGACAACATACTGCGGAGCTTCTTATACCTTGTAAGCATCACTGTTGCACACAATGATAGTTCATTTACAAGGAGAAAGGAAATGTATCACATAATAGACCGTAGATCAGATTACTAATCATTATGTACTTAGCGGGCCTGAACCGTGTTCACACATTCCCATATGGTTTCAGACAAAATATCAGAGCTGGTCCGGATTCCATAACCGGAGATTAACACTCCGCACTCTGTACATGGTATTCATTCTTCTCCAGATTGAAGATAAGAGGGGAGCAGAGGGAACTGGAGCTATTAAGGCATTAGCAAACACGTTGTATCATGTATGAAGCTAGCCTAGTGGTAAAATTCATAGATGTACAATTCCAAATCGCTGTGCAGACACTGAAAGATTGGACTTTGGGCAGCAAATTATCTTAGGTAAATTATCCATTATCTAGAATCTCACTCTTCCGGCTCTAATACAGGAAGTCTTGCACTTTCTGCTGCAGTCTTCATTACAAATATTACTTTATTCAGTTTTAGGAAATTACATTTACAGTGCAAAAATAGTAATAAAATGTAATGTAAAACATTAGGGGGATTGAGGATCAAATTGGGAAAAGAGAAGGAAGAGGAGAAGAAATCAGAAATTTTTTTTTAATGTCTCTTTTATAAAATTTTCAAGTTATTACAATACAACTACTTTGAGCCAATATCTGGTTCAAGAAAAGACACTGTGATAAAAGAAAAAGAAATAAACTACATATTAACATGTTACTTGCTTGTCAATTCCCGCCCACCCCAATTGGGTACAGAAATAACTTTAATAAGGCTGTTGGTAAGGTCTCGACTATAAAATGTCAGAGCCACAGAGAATTGGACAGAGTTTGAATCTCTATATGCTACCCAGCAAGTCCAGGCTTGGGCAGGTCACTCCTCACCATAAACATGTTATTTAAGATTTGTGCCCATGCCACAATATAAGGGGATGGAAGGAGATTTCTAATGCTGGCAGACTGCAACCCATACTGCTAACAAGGAATGCCTCAAGATGCTCTTCTTGGCTTTGGAGAGGGACCCAGGTATCACCAACAGGAGGGCCACCTAAAGAGTAGTCTGGATGTCTGAAATGCACATTGTCCTAGGAAAATGAAAAGAAATTCCCAAAAAATGAGCATTAGGCGACAGCTCTATCAAATGTGTAGCTGCCAGGTTTGTTGGAACATCTCCAGCACTGGTTAGGTATCTTAGGGCAGTGGTTCTCAACCTTGGTCCTCAAGTACCCCAACAGGCAATGTTTAGGGAATTTCTCTTAGATAAAATAGCTGTCCAAAATACAAAGCCATTGACTCTGATTTAAAGCACTTGTGCAAGATAAAGGAAAACCTGAAAACATGGCCTGTTGGGGGTACTTGAGGACTGATGTTGAGAACCACTGTCCTAGGTTATATGTGGCTTCCTGTTGCACTACTTAAACATTGATCCCTATTGCCCCCAATCCATAGAGGGGCTTCCTTGTTTCAGTACATAAGAGATCTAAATCTCCCCCTTTTTTTCTCTTCTCTTTTGCTCTTTGAAGTACATACACTATATTACCAGGAAGCAGAACAGTGTTTTGATGGGACTTTCTAGGCAATACAGGTGTCTGTATTATAAAATCATTCTTTTATTTCATAACATCATAAAATTGAAAAAAATATGTATAGTGCACACATAAAATAAAATCTTAAGGCATCAGCATATCAAAACATTTTGGACAATTTCAGGCTCCCAACTTTGTGGGAACAGTTTGGGGATAGCCCCTTCCTGTTCCAACATGACTGTGCACCAGTGCACAAACAAGGTCCATAAAGACATGGATGAGCAAGTTTGGGGTGGAGGAACTTGACTGGCCTGCACAGAGTCCTGTCCTCAACCCGTTAGAACACCTTTAGGATTAATTAGAGTGGAAACTACAAGCCAGACATTCTCATTCAACATCAGTGCCTGACCTCACAAATGCGCTACTGGAAGAATGGTCAAACATCCCCATAGACACTCCTAAACCTTGTAGACAGCCTTCCCAGAAGAGTTGAAGCTGTTATAGCTGCAAGGGGTGGGCCAACTCAAAATTGAGCCCTATGGACTAAGAATGGGGTGCCTCTAAAGTTAATGCCTCTAAAGTTCATGTGCAATATTGAACCCTACAAACCAAGTCTGGGATGCCTCTAAAGGCAGACGACTCAATACTTCTAGTAAAATAGTGCATCTCAGGCATGCATAGGTACCCAAAGCTGTACATAAACCTGCCCTCAGCACATGACATTATAAAGCCTCACCCCTTCAAAATGTGATTCTTCTGGTAAAATCAAAAATATTATATATTGGAGCGCCCTCTACACTAGGTAGGTGTTAGAGTGAGGTTTTTGCTAGGTGAGGCAAATTTAGTCAGGCTTGACTTAGTGCAGGCCTGATTGTTTTGATTCTGAGCTGGGAGTGGTTCAGGGTAGAGCTGGGTGATTTACAGGTGGTGTCATCAGGACCTCCCATTTGTTTCCAGAAGCTTATGGTGTTTTCTGGGAAGAGAGGTGGGAGGGGAGGTGTAGCCATCTGGGGTATTCTGAGGAGCCCTGACCAATCCCCATTCTGGATTGGCAGGGGGCAGGCCTCCTTAAATACCCAAGGGTCAGCCCAGTCTGGGGAGCAGAGAGTTTGGGTGGAAGTCTGGAGATGTGATAGTGTGGAGGCTGTCGCGGCCTAAGGGGAGCTCCCAATCTGGAGTGGGTGACCCCGGGCCTGGAGTGCTCGGGTGCAGCCAGGAGGAGCAAGATCTGGAAGGCACAAGGCAGAGCGGAAAGGACAGCGGGAGAGAGCACTATCGGGAGAGATCTTCAGTGTGGACCTACAAGTCTCAGGAGCCAGTAAGCAATACACCCTGGGATACTGGAGGAGGCATGCTGGAGCAGTTTTTTGGTGAGAGACAGTTTGGGAAGGATGCAGAAGTCAGTGTGGAAATTTGATGTTGCTGTGGCAGTGGAGGAGGCCGTTACAGCTGGAGGAGCTGGCAGGGCCTGGAAGAGGATGGGCTGGGAGTAGTAGTCCATCATACTAGCTAGCACACTGTACTTTGCTACACTTTGGGGGGCTATTAGTCCCTGCCTGTAATGGGTGGTACAGAGGCCCTGCTTCAACTACAGCAGGCCTCACCATGTGCTAGCTAGGCCGAACTAGATAATATGGAGGTCTGGTAAATATCCTTCCAGGTCTCACCTGTGCTGGGCAAGGATTGTACAGGAGCGAGGAACAAGGAGAGAAACGCGCAGCAAGTGTCACTGCTGGAATTAAGAAGGAGAAGTGTATATACAGGTACCGTGTAAAAACTGTTTGATTCTTGGCCAACCGATAATCTTCCCTACCCTATCCAAGTTCAAATCCCTTAACCGGTTCCCGACCGGCTCACGTACATTTACTGCTGCAGAGTGGCTCTGTAGCGCGACTCGCCGTCTATAAATGGCGGCTCGTGCGTGGGCTGCAGAGTTGTGGCTGCGGCTCAGGCGGACTCTATCTCTACCGGCGAGCCGCGATTGCTTGACAGAGCTGAAAAATGGGGAACCGCCGATGTAAACACAGCAGTCCCCCGCTCTGCCAGGCAGCATGTCAGAGATCTACTGATCCCTCTACTCAGGATCAGTTAGATCTCTGGTTCCCCTGTCAACCCAGCCCCCTCGCAGTTAGAACACACCTTGGGAACACAGTTAACCCCTAGATCACCCCCCCCAGGTTAACCCCTTCACTGCCAATGACATTTATACAGTAAATCAGTGAATATTTAAATCTCTGATCGCTGTATAAATGTCATTGGTCCCAAAAAAGTGTCAAACATGTCCGACATGTCCGCCCCAATATCAAAGTCCCGATAAAAATTGCAGATTGCTGCCATTACTAGTTAAAAAAAAAAAAAGTCACCAAAAATGAATTCTCATGGTTTGTAAACGTGGCAACTTTAGCTCAAACCAATCAATAAACACTGATTGTGGGGTTTTTTTTCACCAAAAATATGGGGAAGAATATAAATTGGCCAAAGCCGATGAAATTCTTTTATTTATTTATTTTTGGATATGTATTTTAGCAAAAAGTATATATTTTTTTTTTTTTGCAACATCGTCGCTCTTTTTTTGGTTTATAGCGGTGATCAGAAATGACACAGAGGTGATCAAATACCACCAAAAAAAAGCTCTATTTGTGGGGAAAAAAAAGACACAAATTTTGTTTGGGTACAACGTCGCACGACCGCGCAATTGTCAGTTAATGCAACGCAGTGCAGAATCGCAAAAAGTGCTCTGGTCCTAACATGGTAAATCCTTCCTGGGCTGAATTGGTTAATAAAAAAAAAACAAAACAAAGCACCAGCCTGTTCTGTGTCTCTGGATGTGAGGAAAAGGTGTGCTTGAGGGCAGTGTGATCAGGTGAACCACAACAACCAGCCTTATATAAATAAAATAATTAAAGTGGTAGTAAACCCTCCTATCATTTTCAGCCAAGGAAGTTGCCATCTTGGCCTCTGTTTAATCTACAACTGCCATGATGCTGCACATGTGATCAGCTATGACGCCAGCCATTGGATGGTTTGACAATTTGGTTTAGAGCACAACCAATGGGAGTGTTACATTTCCGGCACGTGCAACTGTTTTTTAAACTGTTAAATGGATGGGTTTACTATCGCTTTAAATAATGCTACCTACCTTACACCTTTGAAAAAAAAATAAAAACCGCAGCCTTACATGCAATATTCAGCTTATGCCCAGCACTGCTTGCAGACACGGTTCTCTGGCGTCCGGCACCACTAATCTGAGTTGAATGATAATCCGGGTCATCCAACCCACCCTGGGGGTGCGTTTAGCTGTTTACAGTTCAGAGTCCATGAGGAAGAAGCATTTACCACTGCTGCAGGGAAAGAGGAGGAAGGTCAATACAATATAAAAATCTATAGGTTTTAGGACAGGTGCACCATTATGGTGACCACACACATTACTATCTGATCCAACAATTCTTCAAAGAAACAGAGAACACAAACTCTATGAATTATTGAAAAGACACATACTGTGTCATCAATCCATTTTGAGCAAAACCAAATCAATGGTGTTGAAATTATTCTGATCGGTCTTGATCGAAAATTCAATAGCAGGAAAGTATAGACGGAGTTAATCATTAAGTGTAGAGCGCATCAAACAAACTTTTTTCTTAAGATCAAAAGGTTTGTTTGATGTATTTTAGTTGTATTATTGATGTATTAAAGTTTTATTTTTCTCTTGGACAGTAAATATGCAGTGATTCCATTGTATAGAAAATCCTTCTGTTAAGGGACGCCATAGACTAGATTAGTGCTAGGGACCTCACATCACAGGGGGCCTCGATGGGACAGTTTGGCCTCCGCATATATATGCAAATGTATGCAACAAAAACTTCAGTTTCTTGCCACTGTTTTGCTGGTTAGCTGGTATGAGAGCTAGGAATTGTGTTCAGCATTGTTCTGTGAAATGCCCCATCTACTGTATGTGCCCCATACTTTAAAAAAGCTAGGCATAGGTTCAGTTGCCATTTTTGTTCTGATTGCAAGTAGAAAATGGCCCATGAGTTCAGACTGCTGGAAAAAAAAACAAAATATACACTCACCGGCCACTTTATTAGGTACACCTTGCTAGCACCGGGTTGGACCCCCTTTTGCCTTCATTCTTTGTAGATTCAACAAGGTGTTGGAAACGTTCCTCAGAGATTTTGGTCCATAGTGACATGATAGCATAACGCAGCTGCTGCAGATTTGTTGGCTGCCCATCCACCATAATGTGAATCTCTCATTCAACCACATCCCAAAGGTGCTCTATTGGATGAGATGTGGGGACTGTGGAGGCCATTGCAGTACAGTGAACACATTGTCATGTTCACGAAACCAGTGGTGAGATGATTGGAGCTTTGTGGCATGGTGCATTCTCCTGCTGGAAGGAGCCATCAGAAGATGGGGACACTGCAGTCATAAAGGGATGGGCATGGTCAGCAACAATACTCAGGTAGGCCGTGGTGTTTAACCACTTCACCTCCGGAAGAATTTCCCAGTTTAGGACCAGAGCACTGTTTGCGATTCGGCACTGCGTCGCTTTAAGTGATTGCTTAAGTGATTGCTTTAATTGCGCGGTCGTGCGACGTTGTACCCAAACAAAATTTGTGTCCTTTTTTCCCCACAAATAGACCTTTCTTTTGGTGGTATTTGATCACCTCTACGTCATTTCTGATCACTGCTATAAGCAAAAGAAGAGCGACCCATTTTGCAAAAAAACCCAAATTTCTTAGTTTTTGCTAAAATTCAAATCCAAAAAAAGTATAAAAAGACATTTTTTTTCACCAGTTTTGGCCGATTTATATTCTTCCTCATATTTGTGATTTAAAAAAATTCGCAATTAGCGTTTATTGATTGGTTTGCGCAAAAATGGCCGCGTTTACGGATGGTGAGAATTCATTTCTGGGGTTTTTTTTTTTTTTTACTAGTAATGGCGGCGATCTGCGATTTTTAGCGGTACTGCGATATTGCAGCGGACATGTCGGACATTTTTGACACTTCTTTGGGACCTTTATTCAGCAATCAGAAATTTAAATGTCCACTGATTACTGTATAAATGTTATTGGCAGTTAAGGGGTTAACCTGCAGGGGGAGAGCTAGGGGTTAACGGTGTTCCCTGGGTGTGTTCTTACTGTGGGGGGGTTGAGCTACCATGGGCATGAGAGATCTCCCATGCTCGCACTGTCAGAATGGGGAACCGCCGTGTTTACATTGGCGGTTCCCTGTTCTTTGCCTGTGGCCGCTCATCGAGGCTCGCCGGCGGACATCGGGTCCGCCCGAGCCGCGGGCACACTCAGGAGTGCGGCAGGCGCGTGCCCCCTAGCAGCCTTTCACAGATCGCCGTCTTTTTACGGCGATTCACGGCCAGCGTCCACACTGCCACCGTAAATATGCGGTAGGCAGTGTGGAACTGGTTAAATGATGCTCAATTGGTACTAAGGGGCCCAAAGTGTGCCAAGAAAATATCCCCCCACACCATTACACCATCACCACCAGCCTGAACCATTGATACAAGGCAGGATGGATCCATGCTTTCATGTTTACGCCAAATTCTGACCTCACCATCTGAATGTTGGAGCTGAAATCGAGACTCCTTAGCCCAAGCAACGTTTTTCCAATCTTCTATTGTCCGATTTTGGTGAGCCTTTCTGAATTGTAGCCTCAGTTTCCTGTTCTTAGCTGACAGGAGTGGCACCCGGTATGGTCTTTTGCTACTGTAGCCAATCTGCTTCAGGGTTCGATGTGTTGTGCATTCAGAAATGGTATTCTGTATACCTTGGTTGCAAAGAGTGGTTATTTGAGTAATGCCCGATACACACAATGAGATTATCGGTCGTCTGGTTTTTTCGCATTCTAATCTCAGATCAATTCGGAAGAGTTTACTTTAGTCACGAAAATTCTCGCACGACAGAATAAAAAAATCGGTAGCGATGTGTTGTGTTGTAGGGTATTTGTGTTGCATTTTTGAACAGCAGCTGTACTGATGAAATGAAAATCGTACGATTGGGCACCGTGTGAGAGCATTTTTCCTGCATGTCTGATAATGTCCGGACAGAAAACATCGGATGAACTGTAATAATCGGCTCTCAAAAGCTCTGTACTAACGATCCGATTATCGTACAATTGCTTCGAAAAGTAGTATTTTCCATACGATTTCCTGATCGTGTTTACGGGGCTTTACTATTGCCTATCATCTCCAACCAGTCTGCCCATTCTCCTCTAACCTCTGACATCAAAAAGCCATTCTCTGTTAACCCTAGAGATGGCTGTGCGTGAAAATCCTGGTAGATTTTGAAATACTCAAACCAGTTCAAAGTCACATAAATCCCCTGTCTTCCCCATTCTGATGCTCGGTTTGAACTTCAGCAAGGCGTCTTCACCACGTCTTGATGCCTAAATGCATTGAGTTGCTGCCATGTGATTGGCTGATTAGCAATTTGTGTTACCAAGCAATTGAACAGGTGTACCCATACCTCTCAACTTTTTTAGATGGGAATGAGGGACACCTACCAGCAAAAGTATGCAGGCATAGGACACGCCCTCTGCCACGCCCCCTTAAAGGAGAATTAACCAAAAATAAAAGATTAGTTAAACCCACGAGGGCTTTTCTTTACCACTACTATTCCTTTTATTGGCTTTTGAAATTTACAAATGCAGCAATTTAGAAATTGGATGAAAGGTTTAGCACTGGGAAACACTTTTTGAAAGATAACTAGTGCATTTTATATACAACTATATAGATCAGACCACAATGAGGGACAGATGAGGAGGAAAGAGGGACGTTGCTTCAAATCGGGGACTGTCCCTTGAAATCCGGGACAGTTGGGAGCTATGGGTGTACCTAATAAAGTGGCCAGTGAGTGTATATCTGGGAGGGCTCCAGGGAAGGAGAGGTGCTGGTGTAGGGTTCAAGGGACCTGGAGTTCACCTTTTATTCTTAGAACATGCCTTTGAAGGCAGCATGTGGTGTACTTTATATGAAGAACTACTTTTCTGCAAGACTGAACACTAAACATGAGAAAGAAGAAATGGTTTTAGGTTTCTTAAGCTATCTGCTGGCTCTGATCTCTGCATTGTGTCCACACTTCCCCTTATAGCTCTCAAATGTAGCCGCAAATGTCTGAAGGTTGACAATAGGGGGAAAAAAAATCCATAATAAGTAAAAAGGTACCACATTTTCAAGATTTTGTACAGCCCTTTATAACCACTTTGCAGCTATTGTAAAGAAAATAATGCAACCAAGCCAACATCAGTTTTTGCTGGGGTGGCCTTTTCATAAACGAGGGCACATAGAAGTCCGCCCCGGACTGGGACAAAAAAATAAGCCCAGGCATTTTAGGCTGAGCAGCTTGATAAAAGCAAAATAATGAATAATAATAATTGTAAGCTAGCTGTTTCTCAATGTCGTTTAGTTATATTTAGTCTGCTTCAGTCACTGTAATGTATCAATCATTTGGAATTAGATAACTATATGATAATAAATGATAGAATAAATGCAATACATAAAGTGCTACATCTCTAACCACTTCAGCCCCGGAAGGTTTACCCCCCTTCATGACCAGGCCATTTTTTGCGATACGGCACTGCGTTACTTTAACTGAGCTGTGCGACGTTGTACCCAAATAAAATCAAGGTCCTTTTTTTTCCCCACAAATAGAGCTTTCTTTTGGTGGTATTTGATCGCCTCTGCGGTTTTTATTTTTTGCGCTATAAACAAAATAATACCAACAATTTTGAAAAAAAAAACAAAACAATATTTTTACTTTCTGCTATAAAACATATCTAAAAAAAAAAAAAAAAAAAAAATCGAATTACTTCTTCCGTTTAGGCCAATATGTATTGTGCAACATATTTTTGGTAAATAAAAAACCCCCAATAAGCGTATATTGATTGGTTTGCACAAAAGTTATAGCGTTTACAAACTATGGGATATTTGTATGAAATTTTTATTGATTTTTTTAACTAGTAATGGCGGCGACCGACATTGCGGCAGACAAATCAGACACTAAGTGACACTTTTTTGGGGACCAGTGACACTAACACAGTGATCAGTGCTAAATAATATTCACTGTCACTGTACTAATGACACTGGCAGGGAAGGGGCTAACATCAGAGGCAATCAAAGGGTTAAATGTGTCCCTAGGGAGTGCTTTCTAACTGTGAAGGGGGTGCTTGAACAGCAAGATGACAGAGATCCCTGTTCCTGCTTAGCGGAAACACAAGACCTCTGTCTTCTACTGTCACAAAATGACGATCTGCCTTGTTTACATAGGAAGACTGCTGTTCTGTCTGCCTCGGGAACAATCAGTGGGGCCGCCACCTCCAATCACAGTGGGTACAGGTACGTGATTTCACACAGAGAGGCCGACCTGCTGCAATAAATATATGTAGGGTGGTCCAGAAGAATAGCAAAATATATTCCATTTTTTGGCATTTATTTTTTTATATTGAAAATCACAGAACAAAATAACTGCAGTATGGATTCAGCAATTTTTGAAGAAGTTCACTGGTTTCTGCAATTCTGTCAATGACATCATCAAAATCAAGGTTCATTAGTATATCGTTTTCAAGTGCCATCAGCATCAATCAGCTCAAATGCTCCTGAGATAAAGAACTCAGACGGGCATGGAGAAACTTCTTTCACAGGCGATTTGAGTGAAAGATAGTGTAAGCAACAATTTGTAGGCTAAACCAATGGCATTATAGGCAACATATTATAGTGCTGCAGTATCTTATAGCAGCAAATAGCACATTTCTTACATGCCATGCAAGACTTGCTCACCAGTTCTGTTTCTGTTTATTTGGTTTCCTGGTTTTCTACATTCATATATTCTTCAAGGGGTGATGTTTTTAGCCTTGCCCACTGCATTGAAAAATTTGCAAGTTGGGGACACAAATTTTCTGATGTTGCTCCCTCATCAAATCAAACGAATCGTTTGCTGAGTTCTTTCATTGCCCCCGCTTGAAGTTGTAGCCATGTGCTCCCTTAAGAGTGGCTGATAGTTGTGGTCCACCTGCCTGCTGCCCTCAATCACACAAATTCCACATATCCAAAGTCATTGAACAGACCGGTACTTTGTTTTTGTTGTTTTATTTAGGGGTTTGAACTTGGATAGGGATTAGGGGTGACTGTGGGATGCGCAGTAATAGAACATAGGACCTGCTATAAAAACCTCCGGTATATACACTTCTTCACCTCCAGCACACTGCTTGCTGACCGTTACACTTCTCCTGTACTCCTGCTCCTAAGGGAAATTTATCAGACCTCCATGACACTTCCTCTTCACGACTAGCACATGGTGAGGCTGGCTGCAGTTGCGGGCAAGGCCTCAGAACCACCCTTTGTGGATAAGAGTTGCAGGTTTCCTTCACTGAAACCATACACCCTCCTTTGTGTAGAAAAATACATTGGTGCTAGCCGGCCTTTGGATGAACTACAACTCCCAGCCCATTCATCTTCCAGACCCATCCGGTCGGTCCTGCAGTCTAATGGCTCTCCTTCCCCTTGGTTGGCTCCTACCGGCCTCCATAGACTACTCTCTCCTCCCAGACTGTCCCAGCCTTCTCATCCTGCTCCCAGGGGGCCACCACTCACCGACTATATGGTGGTTTCTTCAAAGAGTCTCCTTCTATGTAGAACTCAGCTGCTCTCCGGCTTCTCCTGTGCCACTCTAAAGAGCAGACTCCAGCTCCTGGCTGCACCCAAGCCCCAGGCCACAAGGTCACCCCCCAGACTGGGGGCGCCCCTGCCGGGCGAGGCCTGATCCGCAGCTCCCGGCTACTTCCACCCGAACTCTCCTGACACCTGCTGGCAGATTTCTGTATTTAAGGAGGCCTGCCTCCTGCCAATGCAGCCTGTAGATTGGTCAGGGCTCCTTGTCTTACATCAGGAAGTGGCACCTCCTCCTTCATCCCCCTTTCCAGAACTTTCCAAGCTCAAGGGGGAGGAATCTCCATGGAGTGTTCCTTCCCTCTATCTCCAGCCCCTTCCTGAGCTACTCCCCTAGCCCAGATCAAAACATTTAGGCCTGCACTTACTGTCAGGCCTGACTAGATTTTTCCTTTCCTACCAAAAATCTACAAAAGTAAAAGCACCTATACTATGGGGGCGCTACAAAGTCTAGATATTTTTTTTATATCAGGAAAGCTGCTTGGCTCCAAGTAAGCTAAGTCATCATAGAGAGTCCCATAAGAGATAAAGGAGAGATTCATGCTCTTTGTGACCGTACATTGTGCACACGTATCTTATAGGCTGAAACAGCATCACAAACTGCTACATCGTCATCTGTCTCATTCGCCATTCTTTTTCTTATTCTTTTTTGAAGCAGAGTGGTCTGTACTTCTAGGTGGTAACCACTTCTGGCATCGTATGACGCTAAATACCGTTGTTATGGCAGTAAATAGCTGCCAAAATCCTGGTATTTTTAAAAACGGCGGGCGGTCCGCTTTAGGATAAACGTGGTCTCTGTGGTGCATTCGTTGCAAGATCACTTTTATCGGTGGCGGGAGAGGTGCCCCCCCTCCTGCCGCGTTCCGGTCGTCTCTGCCGCGTACCGGATCGGTCGGTAGCGGCGGAGACGATCCGATCCTCTCCCCCGAGAGGCAGGAAGTCGAGTGAGGGAATGATGGCCCCACTCGACTCCATACCATTGGATGACGGAAGCAACATCAAACGTCACTTCTGCCCAATGGTCTTAACCACTTGCCGACAGCCTCGTGTAAACGGTGGCAAAGTGGCTCTGCTGTGCAAATCGCCGTCTATAAACGGCGATTCGTGCAGCTGCAGTTGCGAGCCTGGTGGTGCGCTCCTGTGCGCGCGACTCGATGTCCGCTGGCGACCCACGATCGCCTACTACAGGGCCAGAACAGGGAACTGCCGATGTAAACACGGCGGTTTTCCATTCTGACAGGGGACATGACAGATCTACTGATACCTGTAATCGGGATCAGTTAGATCTGTCATGGCCCTGCCAGCCCAGCCCCCACACAGTCAGAACACGCTGAGGGAACACATTTAACCCTTTGATTGCCCCCCCCTAGTGTTAACCCCTTCCCTGCCAGTGACATTTATACAGTAATCAGGGGCTATTTTTAGTTTTAGTATAAATGTCAATGGTCCCAAAAGTGTCCAATGTGTCCAATGTGTCTGCCGCAATATCACAGTCCCGATAAAAAAAAAAAAAATTGCAGATTGCCGCAATTACCAGTTTAAAAGAAAATTAAATAAAAGCGCCATAAATCAATTCTCATAGTTTGTAGACACAATAACTTTTGAGCAAACCAAACGCTTTTTGCGATTTTATTTACCAAAAATATGTAGAAGAATACATTTTGGCCTAAACTGATGAATAAATTTGTTTGGTTTTTTTATACAATTTTTTTTTTTGGATATTACAGCAAAAAGTAAATATTGTTTTTTCAAAATTGTCGCTCTTTGTTTATAGCGCAAAAAAATAAAATAAAAATCAAAAGAGGTGATCAAATACCAACAAAAGAAAGCCCTATTTATGGGGGAAAAAAAAGGGGCAAAATTTTGTTTGGGACAAACGTCCCACGACCGCGCAATTGTCAGTTAAAGCGACACAGTGCCGTATTGCAAAAAGTGCTCAGGTCAGGAAGGGGTTAAATCCTTCCGGGGCTGAAGTGGTTAAAGGGGATTTTCTTTTTTATTGCTTTTAACTCTAAATGTTAGATCTGAGGTCTTTTTGACCCCAGATCTCACAATAAAGAGGCCCTGTCCTGCTTATTTCTATTACAAGGGATGTTTAGATTCCTTTTAATAGGAATAAAAGTGATCAATTTTTTTTTTTTTTTAAAGAGACAGTGTAAAACTAAAAAAAGTAAAATAAATAAGGGAAAATAAAATTGAAAGCGACCCGTCCCTCCGAGCTTGCGCGCAGATCGTACGCAAGTCACGCCCACATATGTAAAGGGTGTTCAAACCACACGTGAGTCATCACCATGATCGTTAGTTCAATAAGACCTCTAGACCTCCTCTAACTTAAAACTGGTAACCTGTAGAAATTTTTTAACCGTCGCCACTGGAGATTTTTAAGTACCAAAATTTGTCGCCATTCCATGAACGGGTGCAATTTTGAAGCATGACATGTTGGATATCTATTTACTCGGCGTAACATTATCTTTTACAATATAGAAAAAATCGTGCTAACTTGACTGTTTTCTTATTTTTTAATTCAAAAAAGTGTATTTAAAAAAAAAATGCATTTTGAAGACCGCTGCACAAATACAGTGTAACTATATATATATATATATATATATATATATATATATATATATATATATATATATAATGTTTTGGGATTCTAAGTAATTTTCTAGCAAAAAAAAATTATTTTAACTTGTAAGCTAGTTTGAAAAATAGGCCTGGTCCTTAAGTGGTTAAACTTATCAGCAGTCATTTGTATGGAATCAAAATCTTTCGTAATCATTTTAAGTTTTTCATACATTCCCTGTATCATTTGAATGGCTTTCAAAATATCCATCTGAGTCATTTGCAGATATTTAGACAATAGTGAATACTGTATTCTCAGAAAAATTTGAGCTGTGAGAATGGTTTCATATTTGAGTAAGGATTCTGCATAAGATTTTCCTCTAACACGCTGTCTTCAATTCTGCTCAAAATGTACAGTAGACGAAGAAAGCATCTTTGGACCACTAGCATATTTCCCCAATTACTGAAATTCTTCAATGGTGAGGGTCCTGGCTAACTTGTTCCCAGGTATTCTTATGGATATTTTGAAAGCCATTCAAAATGGTACAGGGAATGTATGAAAAACTTAAAACGATTACAAAAGATTTCGATATATATATATATATGATAAGAATCACAAACACAGCAATGTCATGCAACAAACTGAACAATGATGCACTTCCAACTATCACCTTTGTTGTATCTGCAAGTACAAAATTCAGACTGTGTGCATAGCATAGAGTTGCCACCTGTCCAGGATTGACGTGGACAGTACAGGTTTTGAATTGTGTGTCCAGGCTTCAGACCACCTAAACCCTGGACACATTATTCAGAATGGACTGTAGTTCCCCAAGTAACTGAGTACCACACCCACCCAGTACATAGGTGTGCGCACGGGGCCCCACCACCATAAATGGACAGGAGAGGAGAGAGAACTCAGTCTGATCCTCCTCCTCCCACCCTTACCTCTCTGTCTGCCCACCCACACTCCAATCCCTGGTGTTCTGAGCCTCAGGAAAGGGATGGGTGAGCTAGAAATTTGAAGCTCAGCAGCCGGCAGATACATTATGGATAAAAGGTGTCAATGCCTGAACCTCCATCCTCGGGTGAGTGAGCTCACCATTCAAAGTCTGTGACTAAAGTCTCCCCCCTCCCTCCCTTCTCTCTCCTGCCTCTGAGCGAGTAATTACACAAAGGTAAGGGGGACTCTGTGGACTCTGATGTACGGGGGGGCTTTGAAAACCCTGATTTAAAGTGGAATGCTGAGAACTCTAAAGTAAGTGGGAGCTTTAGTGAGCAGAAACACCCTTACATCAGAGCTCCCCTTACACCAGAGTCTACAGCATTCGCCCTTAACCACTCCAGGTCCGCGCTATTGCCGAAATACGGCTCCAGCGCGGACCTGAAATGCCGGGAGGACTTCCTCCACTGCGCATGCTCATGCGTGCCCCCTGGCGGCGGCAGCGGCGGCGCGCGCGCCGCACGCTGCGCGAGCGTGCCCGTGGGTCGGGCGGACTCGATGTCCGCCCGAGACCCGCCGATCACTTTCAGGAGCCTCAGAACGGGGAACCGCCGTTGTAAACACGGCGGTTCCCCGTTCTGTGACAGGGGACATAACAGATCTACTGATCCCTGTCAGTTAGAACACAGCCAGGGAACATATTTAACCCCTTCACTGCCCCCTGCTGGTTAACCCCTTCACTGCCAATGACATTTACACAGTAATCAGTGGACATTTAAATTTCTGATCGCTGTATAAATGTCATTGGTCCCAAAAATGTGTAAAAAATGTCCGACATTTCCGCCCCGATATCGCAGTCCCGATAAAAATCGCAGATCGCCGCCATTACTAGTAAAAAAAAAAAAATTATAATAAAAACGGCATAAATCAATTCCCAGTTTGTAGACGCGATAACTTTTGCGCAAACCAATCAATATACGCCGATTGCAATTTTTTTTTTAACCAAAAATATGTAGAAGAATATATGTCGGCCAAAACCGATGAATAATTTTTTTAATGGGTTTGTACTTTAGCAAAAAGTAAAAATTATTGTTCTTTTTTGCAAAATTGTCGCTCATTTTTTGTTTATAGCGGCGATCAGAAATGACGCAGAGGGGATCAAATACCACCAAAAGAAAGCTCTATTTGTGGGAAAAAAAGGACGCAAATTTTATTTGGGTACAACGTCGCACGACCGCGCAATTGTCATTCAAAATGCGACAGCGCTGAAAGCCAAAAATTGGTCTGGGCAGGAGGGGGGTTTAAGTGCCCGGTAAGGAAGGGGTTAAAAAAAAATTTGCTACTAAAGTGTTCAGCTTTAGCTGGCAACCTTATGGCCCATACACACGATCTGAAAATCGGACGAAAAATACCGCATACGATGCGATCGTACGATAATCGGATCGTTAGTACACAGCTTACGAGAGCCGATCACGACAGTTTATCAGATAATATTCGATCGGACAAGCATGAAAATTTTGATCGCATGGTGCCCGATCGTACGATGTTCATTTAATCAGTACAGTTGTCGTCCGACAATACAATACAAATACACTACAACACATGACATCACTTCAGATTTTTTTATTCATGCAAAATAAAACGGACGATCTGTCATCCGATTTTCGGATCGTGTGTACGGGGCATTAGCATAGCACCAGATGTGAATTTGCTTTGGTGATTCAGTTGACAGCCAGGAAGAGAAACCATTGTATTGGCCTTGCATATTTTCTGCTTCATCCGTTGAATTGCCAATGCAATTTGTAATATTACGTTTGCATGATTTTAGGACTTCCATTAGCAATTTCAAAAGGTTTTGCCCTGGCGAAGAGTCACATTCAACAACTGCAAGAAGCTTTTCACTGATACAATCAGTCACATAGCGAACAATTATGGAGCTTTGATCTTTGGAAGTGATGTCTTGTATCAATCTTAATTGAAAACATCCTGGCTTCCCTTACTTCTTTGGAAATGTTTTCCTAGATAAGCATTGGAATAGCTTGTATTATTTTATTAACAGTTGTTTTTGAGTGCAAGGTTATCAAAGATCCTCTTCCTTTCCCTTCAGAAGACTGCAATTTCTTGCTGTTTTCAAGACATTGGTTTACATATTTCAGATAAATATCATATTTGCTGACGAGAAGAATGAGCTCTAAAAAAATTTCCATGGTCTTTCGTAATGCCCTAATCCGTGGTTCCCAACCTCAGTCCTCCAGTACTCCCAACAGGCCATGTTTTGGGAATTTCGCTTAGATAAAATTGCTGTCCAAAAGTGCCAAGCCATTGACTCGGATTTAAAGCAACTGTGCAAGATAAAAGGAAAACCTGCAAACATGGCCTGTTGGGGGTACTTGAGGACTAAGGTTGAGAACCACTGCTCTTGTATGCAGCCTCAACTTTATCTCCCCTATAACTCAAACCTTGCTTTCCTATAACCTTTACTACATCTACAACCCGCTGCACTACTTACTGCCTGTTTCTCACTTGTTCTCGCCTTACAGGCATTTTCTTATACAAAAGTAGATCATCAACACCAACACTGCTGGATTTCGGATTCCATGCTCTTCAATTCTTTGATGAACATGACACTTATCTGTCATTCCTTCAATAAAATAATTCATTTCATGTGAAAAAGCCAGACAAACAAAGCAAAACTGATTTTTTTCATTGCAGAAGGGGAGTCATTTGCGACTTTGTTCAATCATTAAGTTTTATAGCCTTTTCTAATACTGGATCTGGAATATCCTGCCGTGGATCATATTTGAAAAAGACAGCAAAGCTGAATTTGTTTTTGACAAGCAAAATAATTAAATGATATATCTATGTCTTCAGTTTGGCACTCAAACATCCATAATAACTTGTTTCCTTGGTAATTCAGTGTGCCCCAATTCACTATGTGGAAAATTCTAATGTTTCATTAACAGATTCCATTAAATCCTCTTCTATTGTTACAGTGAGGGGAAAAAAGAATTTGAGCCCCTGCTAATTTTGTACGTTTGCCCACTGACAAAGAAATGGTCTATAATTTTAATGGTAGGTTTATTTTAACAGTGAGAGACAGAATAACAAAAATATCCAAAAACGCATTTCAAAAAAGTTATAAATTGATTTGCATTTTAATGAGTGAAATAAGTATTTGACCCCTTCACAAAACAGGACTTGGTGGCAAAACCATTGTTGGCAATCACAGAGGTCAGACGTTTCTTGTAGTTGGCTACCAGGTTTGCACATCTCAGGAGGGATTTTGTCCCACCTCCTCTTGTAGATCTTCTCCAAGTCATTAAGGTTTTGAAGCTGACGTTTGGTAACTCGAACCTTCGGCTCCCTCCACATTTTCTATGGGGGTAAAGGTCTGGCGACTGGCTAGGACACTCCAGGACCTTAATGTGCTTCTTCTTGAGCCACTCCTTTGTTGCCTTGGCCGTGTGTTTTGGGTCATTGTCATGCTGGAATACCCATCCACGACCCATTTTCAATGCCCTGGCTGAGGGAAGGAGGTTCTCACCTGAGATTTGATGGTACATGGCTTCGTCCATCGTCCCTTTGATACGGTGAAGTTGTCCTGTCCCCTTAGCAGAAAAACACCCCCACAACATAAGGTTTCCACCTCCCTGTTTTCTTGGTGACTATGGTCCCAGCTGCCCTGAGATCATTGACAAGATTCTCCCATGTAGTTCTGGGCTGATTCCTCACCATTCACATGATGATTGAAACTCCATGAGGTGAAATCTTGCGTGGAGGCCCAGACTGAGGGAGATTGACAGTTATCTTGTGTTTCTTCCATTTGCGAATAATCGCACCAACTGTTGTCACCCTCTCACCAAGCTGCTTGGAGATGGTCTTGTTGCTCATTCCAGCCTTGTGTAGGTCCTCAGTCTTGTCCCTGATATCCTTGGACAGCTCTTTGGTCTTGGCCATGGTGGAGAGATTGGAATCTGATGGATTGATTGCTTCTGTGGACAGGTGTCTTTTATACAGGTAACAAGCTGAGATTAGGAACACTCCCTTTAATGGCCCGTACACACCATCCGAAAATCAAACGAAAAATCCCGCTTTAAGAGCGATGGTACGATAATCGGATCCTTAGTACAGAGCTTTCGAGAGCTGATCATGACAGTTCATCTGATATTATTTGATGGGACAAACACAAAAAATTTTTCTTGTATGATACCAGATCGTATGATTTTAGTTCAATCAGTACAGTTGTCGTTCGAAAATACAATACAAATACACTACAACACATTACATCACTTCAGAGATTTTTTTCTGCCGTATGAGAATTTTCGTGACTTTAGTACACTCTTCCGATTCGATCTGAGATTAGCATGCAAAAAAGGCTTCAGATAGTGCTCCTAATCTCAGCTTGTTACATGTATACAAGACACCTGGGAGCCAGAAATCTTGCTGATAGGGGATTAAATACTTATTTCACTCATTGAAATGCAAATGTATACCTTTTTTTGAAATGCGTTTTTTCTGGATATTTTTGTTGTTCTGTCTCTCACTGTTAAAATAAACCTACCATTAAAATTGATCTGATCATTTCTTTGTCAGTGGGCAAACTTACAAAATCATCAGGGGATCGAATACTTTCCCTCCTTGTACTTGTTCAGAAAAGCATAAGAACACAAGCCTAGCTGAAAATATCAACACCACATCCCTGGTGGGGACTTTTTAAGTGCTGAAAACACCCTCTCAGAATACCAATACATACAATATCTCAAAAAAATGAGTACACTCCTCACATTTTTGTAAATATTTTATTATATCTTTTCGTGTGACAACGCAAAGAAACAAAGAACAAAAGAAATGACACTTTGCTACAATGTAAAGTAGTGAGTGTAGAGCTTGTATAACAGTGTAAATTTGCTGTCCCCTCAAAATAACTCAACACACAGCCATTAATGTCTAAACCACTGGCAACAAAAGTGAGTACACCCCTAAGAGAAATGTGCAAATTAGGCCCAAACTGTAAATTTTTTGTGTGGCCACCATTATTTTCCAGCACTGCCTTAACCCTCTTGGGCATGGAGTTCCAAGTGCTTCACAGGTTGCCACTGGTGTCCACTTCCACTCCTCCATGACTACATTACAGAGCTGGTGGATGTTAGACCTTGCGCTCCTCCACCTTCCTTTGAGGATGCTCCACTCATGCAGCCCCAGACCATGACACTCCCGCCACCATGCTTGACATGCTTGTAGGCAAGACACACTTGTCTTTGTACTCCTCACCTGGTTGCCGCCACACACGCTTGACATCATCTGAACCAAATAAGTTTATCTTGGTCTCATCAGACCACAGGACATGGTTCCAGTAATTCATGTCCTTAGTCGGCTTGTCTTCAGTAAACTGTTTGCGGGCTTTCTTGTGCATCATCTTTAGAAGAGGCTTCCTTCTGGGATGACAGCCATGCAGACCAATTTGATGCAGTGTGCAGCGTATGGTCTGAGCACTGACAGGCTGACCCCCCACCCCTTCAACCATTGTAGCAATGATGGCAGCACTCATACATCTATTTCTTCCAGATAACATCTGAATATTACACTGAGCATGTACACTCAACTTCTTTGGTAGACCATGGCAAAGCCTGTTCTGAGTGGAACCTGTTCGGTTAAACCGCTGTATGGTCTTGGCCACCGTGTTGCAGCTCAGTTTCAGGGTCTTGGCAATCCTCTTATAGCCTAGGCCATCTTTATGTAGAGCAACAATTCTTTTTTCAGATCTTCAGAGGGTTCTTTGCCATGAGGTGCCATGTTGAACTTCCAGTGACCATTATGAGGGAGTGAGCGTGATGACACCAAATTTAACTCACCTGCTCCCCATTCACACCTGAGACCTTGTAACACTAATGAGTCACATGACAAAGGGGAGGAAAATGGCTAATTGGGCCCAATTTGGACATTTTCACTTAGGGCTTTATTCACTTTTGTTGCCAGCAGTTTAGACATTAATGGCTGTGTGTTGAGTTATTTTGAGGGGACTGCAAATTTACACTGTTATACAAGCTGTACACTCACTACTTTACATTGTAGCAAAGTGTCATTTCTTCAGTGTTGTCACATGAAAAGATATAATAAAATATTTACAAAAATGTGAGGGGTGTACTCACTTTTGTCAGATACTGTATATAAAGATAAAAAAATATTTTTTATTACAAATGGAATATCAAAAAATGCAAATTGTGGGATGTAATCCCATTAAGATTAGAGTTGAGCGAACCCGGACTGTAAAGTTCGGGTCCGTACCGAACTTTGGGGTGTCCGGGACCCGGACCCGGACTTTTCAAAAAAAGTCCGGGTTCGGGTCCGGGGTTCTGGTAATTTTAATGAAAAATCTTAAAAATGCTGTAAAAAAGCCCAGGAAGGTCCTAGAGGACTAATTAACATTAGAGGCCATAGAACTGTTCTAAAATCATCTTCAAACTATGTCTTTGTTCTTCACACTTCTTTTTAGTCTGTCACTTTTCTTATTGCCGCTAATGCTTGCACATCTGTTATTCACACACAACATCTTTTCTTTGCCTAGAAAAGATGTTCTTCACAGTAGAAAAGATCCGTTTCTTTTCTACAACACACACTTATTGTCTACACGTTCGTAATCGCCGTTATTCTTTTCACTGTCTGATTTTTCTTCACACTTCTTGTTTCTGTATCAAACTTCTACTAAAATCTTGTCAAGATACCGGAGATTACAATTAATCAGGAGATCCTGGAAGGACCCGAAAAAATGTCGTAAAAATTCTAAAAAGTAATTTTAATGGTCTTGGGGCCTGGGCTTGGGCCTGAAAAAAACTTTTCAGGCCCAGGCCCAGGGCCTGTGGGGTTTCAAGCCATGCCTGGGCTTGAAATGTCAGGCCCAAGCGAGTTGAGATTAGAATTACCCTAATGTA
>BLSH010086440.1:531519-549190 GCA_018402905.1 Glandirana rugosa
GTTTACATTTTTTTTTTCATTTAATTTTTTTCTTCAACACCGTACCTTTTAACTTTTTTTTTACAACGTTATTGCTATTACACGGCATGAACAACATCCCTTGTAATAGCATGGGCTGTGACAGGTCCTCTTTATGGAGAGATCTTTGGTCTATTAGACCCCAAATCTCTCCTCTGACCTCCAATGCAGCCAATCAGTCTGATCGGTTGCTTTACTGGTAACGTCCAGGTAAACAAATAACCGAAACAGGAAGTGAACAAAAGAGTGGTTCAAGAAGAAGCACATTAAGGTCATGGAGTGGCCTAGCCAGTCTCCAGACCTTAATCCTATAGAAAATTTATGGAGGGGATTGAAACTTTGAGTTGTCAAGTGACAGCCAAAAAACTAAGGATTTAGAGAAGATCTGTAAAGAAGAGTGGACCAAAATCCCTCCTGAGATGTGTGCAAACCTGGTCAGCAACTACAAGAAACGTCTCACCTCTGTGCTTACCAACAATGGTTTCTCCACCAAGTACTAAGTCATGTTTTGCTTGGGGATCAAATCCATTTTTTACTCACTGAACTGCGACTCAATTTATAACATTTGTATCTTGTGTTTTTTCTGGATTTTTGGTTGATATTCTGTCTCTAGATAAAAATTATAGACCCCTCATTTCCTTTTATGTGGGCAAACTTACAAAATATACAGGGGATCATATAATTATTTTCTTCACTTAAGCAAATACACTTTAAATGCAGGACAATAGGCTTGTGCACATCCGAAAAATTTGTTAATTTTCATTCCGTTTTTTTGGGGGGAATTAGAAAAATCTGGAATTCGGAAATTCGTACTTTCGAAATTTCGGGATTCGAAATTTGCAAATTTGGCAATTCAAAAATGCCAAGATACGATATTCGAAACTTGGAAGTAAATAATCCAAAAATTTGAAAAATCAGAAATTCGAAAATAAGAAAGCACATTTGAAATAATAACAAATAAATAACTATTACAATTATAGGTATTGGAATTTCCTTTCAAATTTGTCTGTTCGTGAACTTAAATACGAAATTTATCACTAACCGCCATATTTTCAAGGAAATTCCAATACCTATAATTGAATAGTTAATTATTAGTTAGTTATTATTTCAAATGTTCTTTCTTATTTTCGAATTTAGAATTTTCAGCTTTTCCGATTACCGAATTTCCTAATTTGTGGTATTCGGATTTGCCGGTTTTTGGATTACCAAATTTTCTAATTCGAAAAACAAAAATTCGGAAAGATTCTGATTCGTCCGAATTGCCGATTTTCCAAAAATTTGTCAAAAACCGTATTCGAAACGAATTGCACATGCCTACAGGACACTTTTTGGTTCCAAGAACGCTTTGTCTCTCTCTCACACAATGTCTGATGCCATCACTTTACCTTCTACCTTTGTTCAGCATCACTCACATTGTGTGAAAGTGAGGATAGTGACCAAAGCATGCTTTTATCATAAATTGTGTACAAAATAGTCTTTTTTGCCAAACAGGCAGGCTGGCATAGTGGCACTTACTTACTGTCAGTGGTCCAGGCTCTGGTGTCTGTGGCTGCAGAGACACCTTTCCTAACATCAGGCAGAAGGGGTCTTCTCCACCTCCTCTCCATTCACAGTCAGTTGACACCTAATTTCCGCTCACTGGCTCTGACGGCCTGAAGTGAATAGGAGGCCAGACGTCCGCAGTGAAGCCGGTTGAGCAGTGCCGGCCCAAGGAGCAGCCCAGCTGTCTTGGGAGTGGGGGCCCAGCCAGAACGGCATGCGGGCTGTGGCCCTCTCCGTGGAGCTGGCCGTAGAGCCGCCCACAGAGAGGCCGGGTGAGGGGCGCCAGCCCAAGAAGCTGCCTAGGGAGTTGGGACTCAGAATGACATGTGGCCCAGGCCCACTGGACAGATGCCTAGGTGTCCTTTGGCCAGTCCGGGCCTGGCAGGCTATATTACATTTCAGTTTACTTTGTTTATATTAGGAAAAAGATTATATAATGTAATATAGGCTGTAGCAACATACCAGAGGCTTGGTGGGATCTCTGAAGAAGTGGATCCTGGTTAGCCAGGGCAAGGAGAAACACTGGCACTGTTGTATGAAGAAAACCACTTTACCAAAGACTTCACAAGGGGAATCAAACTAACTGCAAAATAACACAACACAGGGAACCTCCAACTAAAATCCATCAGCTACAAACCATTTTAAAGGAAGACCCCACTTTCGATAAAATAACTGCTATACATACAGTATTTAATTGCTATGCAAACCATTTTGAAAATTGTTATTGAGGCCTCATACACACGGACATTTTTTGACGCCGGCGTTTTCTGGCGTTTTTTGCAGCTCTCCATGTTAGTCAATGGCCCCATAAAAACACAGATGTTTTTGAGCTGTAGATGGCGTCGGCTTTAGTGAGCTGAAAGTAGAACCCACGGCCATCGCGTTCTGAGGCTGTAACGTTTTGGCATTTTTTGACACCGACGCCGCAAAACGCCAACTAATATTGTACCGGCGTTAACCGGCGTTTTTTGACGCCGACGTTTTTAGGTTGAAAAATAGCAGAGGGGTGGTTTTTTAAAAAAAACGCCTATTGGCGCCGACGCTCACTAACGCCGATGCAGAACACCGAAAAACGACGATTTTTTTTCCTTGACGTCGGGCCCGACGTTTTGTTTATTTTTTAAGAAACGTCCGTGTGTATGAGGCCTTAACGTTACCTTTCTTTTCTATCTGAAAATGCGGCAATTTTGCAAAATTGTCCAAAAACGTATGTTACTTCATTGAAATAGGACAGTTTAGATGGGATTTATACATCATAGGTCTACTGTATGCCCACCATAAATATCAATTCTTGTGATTGGCTTCATGCTTTCCCCAGAGGTCACATTCTCAGTGGGAATTTGGTACCTAGGTAAGAGGTCCCTACACCCCTGAAATGTTCGGTTCTTCCTCCTCCGTTCTCTTTTCACCAGGGTCTTTCTCAAGTTTCCTTCTCATTATTCATCATCTGTGTCCACTTCACATCCAAATGCAATTCCAAAACAGTGCCTTTTATGACTCCAATAAAATTTCAATGTCACCGTGCTGTACACTCGTGTATTGGTTATTGTGTAAGGTATAAGGTGGAACCTTGCAATTACTGGACATTTTCATGTGGGGATATATTCAACTATGTGCACACTGTTAATATGATTATAAATGGGGATATTCTGACCCTACCATCTGAATGTCGCAGCTGAAATTGAGACTCATCAGACCAGGCAACGTTTTTCCAATCTTCTATTGTCCAATTTTGGTGATCCTGTGCAAATTCTAGCCAGTTTCCTGTTCTTAGTTGACAGGAGTGGCACCCGGTGTGGTCTTCTGCTGCTGTAGCCCATCTTCATCAAGGTTCAAAGTGTTGTGTGTTCAGAGATGATATTCTGCATACCTTGGTTGAAACAAGTGGTTATTTAAGTTACTGTTGCCTTTCTATCATCTGGAACCAGTCTGCTCATTCTCCTCTGACATCAACAAGACATTTTCGTCCACACAACTGCCACTCACTGGATATTTTCTCTTTTTTGGAACAGTCTCTGTAATCCCGAAGGATGGCTGTGTGTGAAAATCCCAGTACATCAGCAGTTTTTGAAATACTCAGATCAGCCCTTCCGGCACCAACAACCATGCCATTATCAAAGTCACTTAAATCCCCTTTCTTCCCCATTCTGATGATCGGTTTGAACTTCAGCAAGTCGTCTTGATCACGTCTAGATGTCTCAGGCTCTATGCACACTATAACCTAAAAAAACATGCCAGAAAAATGCGGATAATAGCATTTTTGTGCCAGCTTCTAGTAGCATTTAGAAGCTTTTAAGGGCAGTTAGAAACATTAGCATTTTTGCATTACCTTGAAAAAAAAAAAAAGCTGTTAGTAGCATTTTAGTAGCTTTTAGAAGCAGTTAGGAGCATTTCTGCTGGGAA
Organism: Glandirana rugosa; assembly: GCA_018402905.1. Taxonomy (NCBI): domain Eukaryota; kingdom Metazoa; phylum Chordata; class Amphibia; order Anura; family Ranidae; genus Glandirana; species Glandirana rugosa. The sequence goes on from BLSH010086440.1 coordinate 535,483, forward strand.
AACGCTCCAAGAAACTCTACAAAAACATTTTTTTTCTGCTCCTAGAAGCAGACGCTCAAAAAATGCTAATAGCCTAAAGTAGTGTGCATAGACACATAGGATAACACTATTTACCTTCTAAGAGCAGAAAAAAATGTGAATAACAGCTTCTAGGAGCTTAAAAAATGCTAGTGTGCATGGAGCCTAAATGAACTGAGTTGCTGCCATGTGAATGGCTGATTAGCAATTTGAATTACCAAGCAATTGAACAGGTGTACCTAATAAAGTGGCCGGTGAGTGTATATATGCACTGTACATTTTTAGAGTATTGAATATATAGGGAGCAGCGTGACTCTCCATTTTAAATATCTCAATGGTGTGTGAACACGTCATAGCATCAAGAGGCAGCTCATAGCTAAGCACTAAGGAGGTAGCGCAGGAGTACAAATACAGAACTATTTATTTCTGATCATCACCTGCTAGAGATGTGCACAACTGAAATTTGTTTTATTTTGTTTGTTTCATTCGTTAAGTAAATCATTTCGTTTTGTCATAATTGTTATGTTAGAATGATTTGTTTTCGGAAAGATTTGTGATTTCAGGAGAGTATTTATTTGTCGTTATGAATCGAATCGTATTTTTGGAAGCTCTGTTTTCATTCGTTATGTTATTAAGTTGAAATCCTTTTCCCATTCCCAACTGACTGTGTTGGGCTGGGCACATACAGATTAAATGAATGGTCTTCCAACCCCACTACAAAAAGAATGTTATTAGAATATTCATCCTACTCTCACTAGAGTTTAAAAAAGAAAGAATTCAAATCCATTCGGATGAACTGTTATGTCGTTACGTTATTTCAGGTGCTTTAAACATTAACAAAAGGCCCAAACGATCACATTGTATCATCCAAATGAAATTAATTAATTTGTTGTTTTGTTACAATTTATTTTGGATTTGTTGAAATTCGTCACTATTGTGATTTGGATACATCCGAATCACGCAAATTTCATCTGAATTTCGTTACGTAGCAGAAGGAACCGCACGTGTCTATCACCTGCTATATGACTAAGTGGTGCTCACTTTACTTTTGTACATGCATGTATTCTTTTTGCTTACAGATTGGAATTAACAGGGGAGTAATTACATATGATGGATTATGCTTGTTTGGTGTGATAAATACTTTGATATTTGTACCTATTGTAGAATTGTGAATCCTGAATACAACTTTATTGCAAAAGCACTTTTATTTGGCGTGTTTACTCTGTATAGTTAAAATTATTTTACATACACTTTAAAGCAGGGCCAAGCAGAAGCAGGAGTAGAACCACCTTGGGTGTCATGTGTTCTTTCCTTCACCCGGCCATGTCCTCAGGGCTGGCCCAAGAATGAAATGCTGCCCACCCCACTCCCCCCATAAAAATCACGTACACCAAAAGGCCCCCACATCCAGTATTTTATATCATGATAATTAAAACTCATATTAAATTTATCAGGAAGTCAGATTTACATGCAACACCACCTTTCTATATGTAAAATTATATGACATACCATTATGTTCAATTCCAAGGGGCGGGCTAGGGCAGTATAGGGGCAGGTTAGGTCAGTATAGGGGCAGGCTAGGGCAGTATAAAGGCGGGCTAGGGCAGTATAGGGGCAGGCTAGGTCAGTAGAGGGCAGTATAAAGGTGGGCTAGGGCAGTATAGGGGCAGGCTAGGGCAGTATAGGGGCAGGCTAGGTCAGTAGAGGGCAGTATAAAGGTGGGCTAGGGCAGTATAGGGGCAGGCTAGGTCAGTAGAGGGCAGTATAAAGGTGGGCTAGGGCAGTGTAGGGGCAGGCTAGGGCAGTATAAAGGTGGGCTAGGGCAGTATAGGGGCAGGCTAAGTCAGTAGAGGGCAGTATAAAGGTGGGCTAGGGCAGTATAGGGGCAGGCTAGGTCAGTAGAGGGCAGTATAAAGGTGGGCTAGGGCAGTATAGGGACAGGCTAGGGCAGTATAATGGTAAGCTGGGGCTGTATAGTGATTTTTGAGTATGACAGATTATGTAAGATTTGGCCATCCAGCAGATCAGCAGCCACGATTAGAAAATATGATGGACACCACTTTGTGTCCTGTCACACAGAACTTATATTCTCTCTGTTGCTCTCTCCCAGCGCTTCCACACTCTTCAGTGCCTAGCCTAATGCATGCACCATAGTATAAGACGAGGGGCCGGGCACGAGGCCAGCCGCACCTCCTCCTCCAGTTCCACCCAATAGTAATGCAAGCTTTGCAAGCTGTGCCCAAACATCGGCTGCTGGCGGAGCCAGTGGAGAAGGGATCTTTCATTGTGCTGTCTCCTGTGGGTACCCTGCCCCCGGCAGCACACACACCTGAGCTCTTCATGTGTGTTCGGGTGTTTAACATCTGGTGTTAGACTGTTCGAGCACCCTCGTGCCCAGCAACTAGGAGTATGCATGTTGAGGGCAGCAGGACGGCCTTTCTACAGGACAGCAAAGCGGCCCAAGGGCCAGTTGTCACCCTGCCCCTCGGTCCAGTCCGCCCCTGGATAACACATAAGACTGAAAGTGCCACCTGAGTCCAATGGACCCAGCGGTTCCCATGGTAGGGCCAGCCCTGCATGTCCTGCACTGTGAGAGGGCAGTCCTGCAGACTACACTAGAAGTCTGCGCCTGTCCCCAATGTAATCATCACAGCACCGTGTAAGGAGCAATAAGACTGCTCCTGATACAAAGAGCCCAGTAGTTTTTCTGGAAACAAAGAGTGAGCCCCTTATTTTTTAAATGAATCCTTTATAAAAAAAATAAAAAAAAAAAAGGGACAAAACGGAAGAATAAAGTTTGCTCTTTCGATTAAGAATGAATTTTATAAAGTATAAACTTCTTAGATCCCAGATGGAAAAACAAATTTTGGCAAAAAAAATAATCCATTTTAACATGCTGATTATGACTATCTGGTTTAGCCATAGCGCAAAACCTCCAGCATCAAATTTGTCCCTGGACCAATGTGGTAACCCTAAAGCTGCTGTGCTAGGTCCATTTATCTCTGCTTTGGGAAGAGAGGCATAGAAAGATGTTGAACCAATACTGTCATGTAATCAGGCACGGACTGGGACAAAAAATAGGCCCAGGCATTTTAGACTGGGCAGCCCAATCGGGGGAGGGGCGCGCGAGTGTTCGTACAGGTGGTCAGTGACAGGGTATTCTGAGAAACATCCCAGACCAGCAAAGAGACATCCCCCAGACCAGCAAAGAGACATCCCCCAGACCAGCAAAGAGACATCCCCCAGACCAGCAAAGAGACATCCCCCAGACCAGCAAAGAGACAGCCCCAGACCAGCAAAGACAGCCCAAATCCACCCCTTTTTCCCGCTGCTACAGAGCCGGACTTTAGCTGTAACACACACAAACACTGGATTAGTTCAGTGCACTCACCTTCCTCCCTGTGCAACTGTCACCGTGTGCCGGCCAGTGTTGAACAGAGAGGATGCCATTGTCCCCCGACTCCCTGTCCTTCAGTGGCTCCCTCTACTCTCCTCCAATCACCCTTCCCTGTCCCTCGGTGGCTCCCTCTACTCCCCTCCAATCATCATCCCGGTCCCTCAGTGGCTCCCTCTACTCCCCTCCAATCACCCTCCCTGTCCCTCTGTGGCTCCCTCTACTTCCCTCCAATCACCCTCCTTGTCCCTCTGTGGCTCTCTCTACTCTCCTCCAATCACCCTCCCTGTCCCATAATGGCTTCCTCTACTCTCCTCCACTCACCCTGCCTGTCCCTCAATGGCTCCCTCTACTCTCCTCCAATCACCCTCTCTGTCCCTCAATGGCTCCCTCTACTCCCTTCCAATCACCCTCCCTGTCCCTTGGTGGCTCCCTCTACTCCCCTCCAATTACCCTCCCTGTCCCTCGGTGGCTCCCTCTATTCTTCTACAATCACCCTCCCTGTCCCATGATGGCTTCATCTACTCTCCTCCACTCACCCTGCCTGTCCCTCAAAGGCTCCCTCTACTCTCCTCCAATCACCCTCTCTGTCCCTCAGTGGCTCTCTCTACTCTCCTCCAATCATGCTCCCTGTCCCTCAGTGGCTCTCTCCACCTCCTGGCCCTTCCCCCAGATTCCCTGCACACACTTGGCACTATAGTCCCATCCCTAAGTATCCCCCCTTCTCACCCCCCCCCCCCATGATTTCAGAACCCAACTCCCCTCCCCCAATAACTCTCCTTAGGCCCCTTTCACATTGATCAGTTTTTCCTCCACGTTTGGTAAGACAAAAAAAAAATGCCTTACCATTAAATCCTATGGAGCTTTTCACACTGGTAAGTTGCAAGTCAGGTGCATTTTTAAAAGTTGCGCATGCTGAATTTTTGGTGCAATAAAAAAAAAAAAAAAAAAAAAAAACGCACCTACCTATTGAAATGAATGGAAAACACATAAAAAAACTGCACCCACGGTTGTGTTTTTTTTGGTTTCACATGTCTCCTTTTTTTACAGGTGCAAAAAGGCACATGAAACGCAACAAAAATGCTAATGCAGTGTGAAAGCAGCCTTTAAAAAAGGAAGCTACAAACCCCTGACCTACAACACCATTTGCTCCCCCTTGTTCCTATTCCCGGTCACCCATTGCAATTGTTTTAATGTTAAAAAAAGAAAAGCAATTAATCAAGGAAACTCACACAGATGGAGAATGAATATTACACTACCTCTTTGATTTCTCTCTATGCCAGCTAACTAATGGTTTTGGCTCCACAGCCAACAGTTTGATTGCCTAAACTGATATTTTACAATATATTCTCTAGATTTCTTCATGAGAATTTAAAATACATCTTATATGATGATCTGCCTTCTCACATGTATGTGACCTCATTGATACACAATTAGAGAATTTGGGGGAAAAAAATAAAAAAAAAAGTGCCAAAAGCAAAGCCAAAAATTGCAGTGATCCAATATATAATATCAACCTACTAAAATAAAATCACTGAAAGATGAACTTCAATGATCAGATTTCGATTTTTTTAGTATATTCGATTCCCACTCACTCATTTTTCAGAAATAATGGTCGAAGCATGAAAATCTGCAAGTTTTTAAAGAAAACGCAAAACCAGGAATTTTCTATAGCTTTTTGACTTTATAACCTTAAAATTCCAGAGTTAAAATTATAGACTTTTCTTAATTTATTCCACTTTGACTTCCCAATGTTTTCTTTGTTAAAGCCCAATAAAAGAACTGCATTGATTTATTATGTAGCAGGCAACCGCAAAGTTATTTCACAACACGTTACAGGAAAAACATTTTGCTGGTATTTTTCACTGATGACCGGAAAATTTCCAATCTCTAACCAAAGTCAGGATATAAGTTCTAACCAAACGATATACTAAAAGCTTTGCCGTTTAAAGGCGTTTACAAGAGTGTGCTACTAATGCATATTGTGTGGGTGTTTTTCTGCGACACCAGACACATTTATAATGGACACCCTTTAGTCCTCTCTCTTTGGGAGATCGGTGGTTTGAAATGGGAGTCATGAAACTTGATAAACATCACGGAGGGTCATTAAATATTTACTAGCTGGTAAGTACTTGTTTACTATTGGAGTTCTTAAAGCGGACCTTAGATTAAAAAATAAAGAAATTAAGGGCTCATTTACGAATTGCAGTAAAACTTGGATTACGGTGTCATGCGATTGCGGTGCCAATTATGATGGTAGCAGCTAATGGTGTATCGTTGTGGTATGTTGGCAGCCTATTCATTTTTAATGGGATTGGCTTATAGACAAACGCCACTTTTGTTGAGGGAAAAAAAACAAATGTGGCACATCCCCGTAGGGACTGCTGATGAACTTGCACAGCCAGGCACATTGAATTTTTACAAGTACCCCAGAGTCAGAGAATAGTCCGTGACTCGGTTTCTGTTATTTATTAAGGGGTTTATAACCTGGTTAAGGATGGGCGGTTATGGGATGCCCACTTGACTTCAACAAAACTTCAGGAACATCTTCCTATATACCAGGGATAAGCAATTAGTGGACCTCCAGATGTTGCAAAACTACAAGTCCCATCATGCCTCTGCCTCTGGGTGTCATGCTTGTGGCTGTCAGTGTCTTGCAATGTCTCATGGGAATTGTAGTTCTGCAACAGCTGGAGGTCCGCTATTTGCATATCTCTGCTATATACAGTGTCCTTCACTTGCTGCATGCACACACTTGCTTGCGCCAGCTGAATCACTGTAAAATAATCTGACGGGCTCCCAGTCAGATTGTAGCAATAACCCATTACAGGCAGGGACTTGAAGCCCCTTGTTGTGTAGCAAAATACAGTGAAACACCTTGTTATTTTCTCTTCTGTGGCCACTGATCCCAGCACCAACTCTGAAGACACTGCCAACCCACTTGTCTGCAGCTGCCCCTTTCACTAGCCGTCCAGGCGAACTCTCACACCAGCCCATGCGGCTGAGTATTCACCAACCCACCTGGCTTACTCTCAGGAAAAGATGAAGACTTAAGCACACCGCTGTCTTCAGGGAGACTAGCTACATGTGGCAGTCTCCCACCTTGTCTGTGCCCAACAGTGCCGAGCTACTCTGTCCTCTCTTGCTCCCGTACCTCCAGGAAGGGCTTCCTTCCTTGTGTTATGGCAGGATCCTTCCAGGACTCCCCCACCCCAGACTAGGGGGCACTCCTGAGGGCCACCGACAGCCTCCTCAGCACTGTATTTCCATCTTCCACCCGACTGCCCTTGCTGGCATGGCCCGTGACTATGAGGTAAGCATTGCCCCCTGACAGCCAACTACTGGAGATTGGCCTTATAAATATTCAAGGCAGCTCCTCCTAACCTCCACCCACTAATTCTAGACGATTGTCCAACCTTCTAGACCAGGGGGAGGCACCAGAGAGCTTCAGATGAGTCACCCAGCTCTGAACTTCTCTGAACCCTGACCCAGATTCCATGGCTCAGACTTAGCTCTGAGCCAAACTAGGATTTGCCTACTCTAAACTCTAACACACCTTGCACTAACATCTAGCATACGCTAGAGGGTGCTACACAATCTCATCTGGGTGATCCATGTAGGGTGCAAGGATTTTAACAAACTCTTGCATATTCCAACCATTCCTGCTCTAAAAAAACAGCTGGTTGTTGTCTGCAGAGTGAATCTGAATGGAAGTGAGTTTTTCATTATTATTCAGGTGACTGCCCTAAAATATCCTTCTTACATAATTACTGTACATGAGATTGTGCAAATGTTATATATAGCCATTTTCTTGCAGTATATGTGTAGTTACATAGTTCCCAGATGTGTATAGGTTTATCTTTTTTTTTTTTTTTTTTTAAGTTCTTCGATGTGTTCTATTTTTGTATATTTATAATGATGTTTAATTAGTATGTAGCACCATGGACCTTCGAGATACAACATTTTGTTCTACTGTAGATCATCACGTGTAGGAGAATGACAAAGCTGGACTGGACGCACTTGCAGTGTTCTAATGAGGAAATGTGCAGTGTCTGAACCCCCTTTTGGGAGTAGCACAGGTAGGAAAAGACATGAGGAAGTTCTATACACAAGATGTATACAGAAGGCCTCCAGGCTGCCATATTGCATTCAATTTTACAGTAAATGACAGAGCTGCAGATCAAAAAGGAAAGGTCATTGTTTTAACATTCAGTAACAATATGGCTTGTACTGTATAGCAATTGCATATGCTGTATGCAAAAGTGGAGTTATTATTTAAATATATATAAACCCAAAAATGACTATATTGCAGCTTACCAATCCTTCGCAGTGGTGGCTGCATTTGTTTCCTTTTTTTCAAGCCAAGAACATTTTCTCCAAGCACAAAAATACCTTACTCTTTAATACCTTGATCTTGCAACAAATCCAGTGGCAAGACTACTTCCTGTGGACTGCGCTGAATTCTCAAGGTTATCAACTTCTCGTATTACTTGGGAAGTATGTTACTGGTATGGATACCTTGTACAAATAAAAGGAAAAAACCTGAAAGAGAAAATGAATGCATACCCGTATAAAAGTTGACAAGCTGCAACATACTACATATTTGTTTTCTGGGTTTAACACACGTGGTAACACACCACTACTGTAAGGTGTAAAATGGGCCCTAATCGAAAAATAAATAAAATAGTAAAAAAAAACACCTACCTTAGATTTCAGCATGTGCTTCCTGTATGTGGCTATGATGTTAATAGGCCTCACTGCTGCCTCCTGGCAAAGCTTTATGCCCCAAATCCTGCAGAGATGTGCTCCTGCGCACTTGCTTGTAGTGCAAGGCCCACTTTAGAGAAAAACTATAGTTTTGTTTAAAATAGGAGAGTGCAAGATCATCTGTATCTAATCTTATCAATAAAGGTTTACATTTTAGGCACCATGCACACTAGGCATTTAGTTTCAGTGGATGAGGCTGGGGCATTTAGGGACAGCATAGCCCAACTTTTCTTCCAGCAGACTGCTTGTGTTCCAAGCATTCGTTCCTGATGTATCCTGTCTTAAAATCAACATGCACCGTTCACCCTCCCTGTCACTCTTGAATGGAGATCAACAGGTTGTGAGAAGGTGCAGTGCGATTCAGCAGGCACAAAACACAGTCCGAGTGCAGCAACAGGAATGTATTGCAACAGAAGTCCAGCAATACACAGCAGGAAGGTTGCCCGGCTGGGAACACTCACAAATTGTACAGCGATGGACAGTAGTTTGAAAACTCAGAGGTGCAGACAGCCTCGGTCTCGAGGAGTGGAATGTGGCCTGGCCAGTTCGTACCCAAATGAGGAGGTTCCAGGAAGGATGGTGTGTCCCTTGAACTTTCCCTACTCCTCCAGAACCTTTCCCAGATGCTAGGCACTGTCCCTGACAGACTGGTATCCTGTCCCTACACCACCACTAGCAAAAATGTGCACCAAACCCAAGAGCCAGTAAATAGACTCTGCCTGACCCAAGATGACCGCCAAAGTCACATGGGGTTCCAGCATTCAATTGGATAGTTGCCTCCCTGTGAGTGAGGAAACCATAGAGCAGGGGTAGGCAACCTTTGGCCCTCCAGCTGTTGTGGAACTACATTTCCCATGAGGCATTGCAAGGCTGGCAGTTACAAATACTCCAGGAGGCATGATGGGACTTGTAGTTCTGCAACAGCTGGAGGGCCGCAGGTTGCCTACCCATGCCATAGAGGAACTATGTTCCTCTTGACTTCCTCCCCCATCTGCATTGCCACCGCAGACAAGTGCCACCTGCAGTGAAGAATATAGATGGCACCTGCCTATAAGGCTGTGGGCAGGGGAATGGACAGTGTGTCTGTGCCTTCCACTTATACCTAAATACTGGAATCTCATGCACTGAGGCTTAATGCCAAGTTTGCATGAAGCCCTAAAAAAAAAATCTTGCTTTTGTGTATATTTTCTTTTGAATACATATTGTGAGGGATTAGCAGAATGGGCATCACCTTCCCTGGGGAAAAGGTAGTCCAAAACGGCAGGTTTTCTTAAAATCTGACTTGTAGCCAGGTTTATTTAAAAGGTGGCAGGTAAATCAAATAAAACAAAACAGAAAATAAATCCTTGCCATCCAGGCACTAAATTAACATTTCCAGTTTCCTAACTCAGGAGGTGAAGGGATTCTCCCAGTCACCCACAAAACAAAGATAATGCAAACCTTTTGTTTCAATCACAAAGCAAAATTCAGTTCATCAGCTCTCTCAGGCTTGATCACTCCTGAGTCCCAGGTCAGAGCAATTATCTGATCCAGACCTGCTTCCTTTATACCACCTGTTGATGGACACAAGTGGACCACAAATATGGTCCGGAAACCACCCTGCCAAGGTAGCTGGTAAAATCCGTACTGGATTCCACCTTAGTTTCCTGCAAGTGAACACATGCGAGGTGAAACATAACGTCCATCGATCACCTCGCCTTTCATAATGCCACAATATGTATATAGGCCAGTCATACTTTTTGGGAGTAGCGGTTAAGCTATGTTTAATGCTGCAATGGCAAAAACACATTAGCACCTTGTCCATATTTATTTGCTTTTTCCAGACAAACTTTTGATGCAGACCTACAGTATATAGTTCTGGCTTTTTTTATGTTGAAAACTTGGGGTAGGTTTGGCAAGGCTCCACCTATAGAGTTTGGAGCTGATCACATTCTTGGATAAATTCAGGAGCTGGAGCAGATAAACCAAAACTGGTTTGAAACTACAAGTTCCAGAGTGCTGAAAGACCATGCGAATTGTGGGCAAGCAGATAAATTAGACTAGCTGGGTGGGCTTACTCTCTTGGGACATGGGCTTCAGAGCTGTAGGAGCTGGAGGCTGCCACTCCGGGAGCATTTGGCCAGCACTGCGGCCTAGGCAGAGATGGGACCTCTCATTCTGAGGGCTGCACTGCTGGGTCCACATTCCCCGCACACCCAAACGGTCATTGCTGAGTTCTTGAGTCCATAGGTGGCCAGTCGGGTGCCTCACATCTCGCTGCGGACATCCAAAGAGCCCATGCAGGGACTTCATGCCTTCAGAACCCATGTATCATCTGGATTGGTGAGCAAGCAGAAGCCAATATCACCTCGGACACTGCATGCAGACACTGTTACACCTGATCAGTTGGAGGGTCTTTGCTGGAAAAAAATATAAAACCTCTTACATTCAGTTTCTTTAAATTGCCATTGCCTTGTAACATCTCTGGGCCCCATCATAGCTAGCTGAAGATCAAAGACAACCACACTTCAAGGACCTCCTTTATTCAAAAGAGACTCTGCTTACAAAACCTGTGGCAGGATACAACCTACTACCTTTTATACAGTCTACCTCCTATTTCTTGTGGCATTAGGGCCTAGAGGTAGTCGACTGACTAAAAGTCTCCTCTTCCCCTCTTGTTCTGGGTTCATAAATCCCTTCTTCAACCAATTTGTTATAACAATTTGACTTACTGTGAATTCATTTTACTGCCTTATCACTCAACTTGGGTCTATAATAGTTGACTCAATATCCCAGCAAAGTGTTAACTCACAAACTTTACTAACTAATGGTGTCTTTGCATTTCATGTCTGCTTTAGATATGTTAGAACCCAGAGTGTCAGAGGTGTTGGAAAGCTTGCAAGGTCAGGGCAACCAATGGGGACAAGCATTTTCCAGTGGCCCTTGCGGGGGTAGTGCTACATATATTTATTAAGGGTTCATTTCATTCCTGCTAAGAACTTGATTCCTATCAAGTAAAATACAGTTGCATGGTTTAAAGTGCATGTAAACCTCAACAGTGAAATTCTCTTAGGCTAGGTTTACACATGTCCAGCTCCGGTTTGCAGTCCGGACTCGTTTTGTTCACTGGTTAAGGTGCATTTTTTTTTTTAATTCGCACCTAAACCAGGCCAAAATCACACAGGACCCTTTTCAGAAAAGGACCGCGGTTGCCCTTGACATGTGTGAACCAGCTCCAGCGAAAGCCGGTCCGATTCACATGTTCTATGAATCGAAAACACATCCGATTTGCATATATGTGAACAATCCTTAATTAGTTCCTTTTAGTCTGTTAATTATTCAGTTTAAAGCCTTTTAATATATCTGTTCTAAAAGTGCACAAAACACCTGTTCATCTTTCCATAAATCTTGTCAGCAAACAACTTCCTGTGCTTTCTCTGTCATCAGTTACACAATTTCCATAAATTTCTGAGGACTACAGAAAACCTTCTCTCTATGATATGAAGATGAGGGTGAATGTTCCATAGTCCTTTCCAAGGGCGACAATACTGATTTTCTATGGATACAGTACAGCGAGTGAGCATCGTCACCCCAGGGCAGGGTTTCTCAACCAGGGTTCCATGGAACCCTAGGGTTCCTCCAGAGGTTGCTAGAGGTTCCTTGAGCAATGAGCAAATTTCTGCCTCTGAGATAAGTTCCCACTGACACCATTGATCCTTTTAGCTATTTGTCAGGGGGTAATTCTTCCCAATGACCACAAGTGTAAGGAGCATTCTTCCCACGGACTATCACACTGATGTATCATGAGTTGTAGATATGGTCATTTTTAGCAGGAGTTCCCCGAGACCGGAAGGTTATTTCAAGGGTTCCTCCATGGTGAAAAGGTTGAGAAAAGCTACCGCCCTAGGGCATGAAGTGTGTTAATGGAGGAAAAGCTAGGTGAAAATAAAGAGGAAAAAAACCTAATGCAGCCACCAAATCTTAAGGACTGAAAAGCTGCAATATACTATGAGTTTGTTCTTGGGTTTAGATACCGTTTATTGTCTAAAACTTCTTTATTGTATGTATATTTTTGTCCCCATGACATCATTCATAGGTAGAAACTCTCCAGATGTTCAGTATTGTAATTAATTCTCATTTGATATCCATATATTGCCACAAATAAATGTTAGCTGCCCAGGTATTGTCACAATTGCTCATAAGTAGCCCTTGTATTGTCAGGATTGACAGTTTTTTTGCCTACAAATTATCAAGTCAGTGGTTTTGTACAGAGGACCAACTTCGTACAATTGAACTAGCTGGCCCAGGCCTGTCATTATCAACCCCCCTTCCTAATTCTATTTAAATTTAATGTGTTTATATGTGCTCATTGGTAGGATATCTTATCTCATGTAACCATCATCCCATACAACCATTAAAAAAACCAACAATTCTAAGTCTTCCCGATTCTAGCCAAACAAAGTTTTGGTTGGGTTTCTGCTTCAAACACTGACCAGATTAATAATAAAGAACTTTAATTTTATTTTATAACCATTCCCTAATAAACATATTACAATTTAGGAAGATAAGCCACATTTATAAATTATTCGGTGTCATAAAAATAAAGATTTCCCTGTAAACGGCATACAGATCTGGTCAAGAAAAAAAAACAGTGCAAAAAAACATGAAAAAATACAAGGCACTGGGGCCAACTAACAAAAGTTAGTGCAGATCAGAAAATAAAAGTTAACACTAGCTTGGACAGACCTATTTTTTAAAATTCTTCTCTACTTTCAAAGGACCTTATGATTATAAAACAAGGGCAATCACAGCGAGGGCAACCAATTAAAGCTCAGTATTATTAAAGAGACGCTGTCACTTTGTACAATTAGGGCAAAGTGACAGCGTCTATTGACAGCCCAAGCCCCTAGAAAGGTATACTAGCCCAACAGTGCTTCTTCATCTCCTCCCCACTCCATTGGAGCCCGTGCTTCATTTCTCCAACATAGGTTTTTCAGGGGTTTTTTTTATGGCAGGGCTTTCATTAAGACATGTGACCACACTGGGGCTGGAGCGGCCCATTGTCAGGCTTCAACACGGTCACGTGAGTAGGCAGTGACATCATCCACCTGGGCAAGCGCCGACATCCGAGCTTGGCCAGGGAGGTACAGAAGATAATTGAGGGGACACAGACTCATCATCATGCATTGATGGTCTCAAAATATCCCCAGCAGTACTCAGTGACAAGTCCATCCACCACAACTGTATCGTGAAAATAAATAAATTACAAATTTAATCCTTTCTTAAGAAGGCAATTCAGAACACAACAGACCGTTCCAAGCCATCCAATAGTAGTGTCCCACCCTGTGCAATACCAGAGAGCCCAGTAATGTCCTTTGTGAAAATAAGTTAATTGTCCATACTGGATCCATCATCAATTTATTAGGATAAAGTCGTTTTCATCATGTTGTCTGGAAAAAAAAAAAAAAAAAAGATAAGATGTTACATACATTTCTTATCATCGTTATGCTAGAATGGAGCAATATATATAACTACAGTGACGGATGAGTG
>BLSH010086440.1:549200-560055 GCA_018402905.1 Glandirana rugosa
TATATATATATATATATATATATGTATGTATATACACACATACACACACACACATATATACACATACACACACACACACACACACACACACACACACACACATATACACACACACACATACCCACAGAGTAGATATACAGTTATCACACACACAGTATCTCACACAGTGAGTACATTCCTCACATTTTTGTGAATATTTTATTCTATCTTTTCATGTGACAACACTGAAGAAATGACACTTTGCTACAATGTAAAGTAGTGAGTGTGCAGCTTGTATAACAGTGTAAATTTGCTTTCCCTCAAAATAATGTCTAAAACGAGGGCAACAAAAGTGAGTACACCCCTAAGTGAAAGTGCCCAAACTGGGCCCAAAGTGTCAATATTTTGTGTGGACAACATCTGAACCAAATAAGTTTATCTTGGTCTCATCAGGCCACAGGGCATGGTTCCAGTAATCCATGTCCTTAGTCTGCTTGTCTTCAGTGAACTCTTTGCGGGTTTTCTTGTGCATCATCTTTAGAAGAGGCTTCCTTCTGGGACGACCAATTTGATACAGTGTGTGGCGTATGGTCTAAGCACTGACAGGCTGACCCCCCCCCCCCCACCGCTTCAACCTGTGCAGCACTGCTGGCAGCACTTATACGTCTATTTCCCAAAGACAACCTCTGGATATGACGCTGAGCACTTGCACTCAACTTCTTTGATGGACCATGGCGAGGCCTGTTCTGAGTGGAACCTGCCCTGTTAAACTGCTGTATGGTCTTGGCCACCGTGCTGCAGCTCAGTTTCAGGGTCTTGGCAATCTTCTTATAACCTAGGAGGCCATCTCTATGTAGAGCAACAATTAATTTTTCAGATCCTCAGAGTTCCTTGCCTTGTGGTGCCATGTTGAACTTCCAGTGACCAGTATGAAAGAGTGAGAGTGATATCAAATTTAACACACCTTCTCCCCATTCACACCTGAGCCCTTGTAACACTAACGAGTCACATGAGAGAGGGAAAATTGCTAATTGGGCCAAATTTGGACATTTTCACTTAGGGGTGTACTCACTTTTGTTGCCAACGGTTTAGACATTAATGGCTGTGTGTTGAGTTATTTTGAGGGGACAGCAAATTTACACTGTTATACAAGCTGTGCACTCACTACTTTACATTGTAGCAAAGTGTCATTTCTTCAGTGTTGTCAAAAACAGTCAGTGGGGTTAAATCAGGCAGTGAGGAGGCACTATGCCTCCGCAATGCCTGTCAAATGCTCTCTGAAGAGAGATCCAAATGCTCGACTGCTCTTCCAAGAGCAAAGCACATTTGAAAGAGTCCTTCATTTTTTTCAAATCATTTTTTAGAATTCTATTCTTTTTTATACTTTTTTTTACAATTGTATTTATCATTTTTTATTTAACTGCACTGGGCTTTTTTGAAATATCAGGGGTCTAAACAGGTCCCACATCTGTTTAGATGTGAGAACAGATTCGCCAGTCCTTTTCTCTGCAGCCTCATCTGCACTGGACAGTGGATGAATAGGAAGCGCTCTGAGGCTTCCTGTTAATGCACAAACTGAAATAAAGTAAACCGAGTTTACTATGCTTCAGTGATGAATGGACACAGGAGCGACTGGTATCGATCACTCATGGTGTTCATTAAAGAAATGAAAAGGCTGGTAAATAGAACATAGACAACACGACCCACACTGCATTCTGAAACAATCCCGTTTGCCCACAGCAGCTGCAGGCAGGGGAGAAGAGGATGGAAGCAGGCAGCACTGCAGGCGAAAGCGGACACATAGGGGAGGCCCAGACTGCAGGGGGTGGGGGCACAGATACCATTACCCCTGCAGCACAGCCAGATGGAGAAAAAGGAGAAGAAGCCAAGAGCTCTGCAGGGGGAACCACAATAGTTGGCAATAGGGCAGTACAGCCGGCTGTACTACTTTATCAGTGGTCCCGACAGCGATCATTGGCAGTCCACAATAGTGCTGCAGGAGGGATTCTGCCATTGTCACAGTGAGCGATCTTCATCATTGATTAAGTGACATTGCATCATCTATGGCTCTCTTAATGTGCACTGCACGATAAGGGTATGCCCATGTGCACACCTATGGAGGCACCCCTTCTAGAGGCCTACAATTACTACCATGCCCCTGCCTGCCCCACCATCAATTGAAATACTTTATTAAAGGGTAGCTGGAGGTCACTAGAAAATCTCATATTTGCTAATACACACTTACCTGGCCTGTCAATGCTTTTTAGACACCTGCTTTACCAAACACCAGGGAAAGGAATATAATCAGAGCTGCAGGCTTTTGTTTTTTTTGCAAATACACTGGGGACTGACCTTGGAAAGCAGCAGATAAATGGAAAGGTGTGCACTCGTCTCTTTTCTGACTCCTTCCCATATTCCAATATGCCATCCGCACTGTGCAGAAATTCATGCAGGTCTGTTGTCGGGAAACCATTCTGCTGATATTTCTAAAAAGAATGCAAGATCACACAAAACATTAGAATCCCTGTGACTATTCAGTTTAACCTAGAAGTGCTTATGGTTTTTTTGGGGTTTTTTTTCACGCTCTATCCTATAGGTCTGAGGAAAACAAAGTGATTAGCACAGTAATGGCAATGGAATCGGAGATTCAAAGAGTCCAGCAAAATCAATGAAGATGTACACAGCTGGTTCTCCATTAAGATGATCCGCACAGCCAGTCGTTTCTCTTAAATATCTTCATGTTTATTGAAAACCACAGAGTACAAAGGCAGATAAAACCAGTTGATGCCTTTCAGCCTACAAGGCCTTAGTCATAATGACTAAGGCCTTGTAGGCTGAAACGAGTCAACTGGTTTTATCTGCATGTGGGGATCAAGCTGTGGGGATCATCTTAATGTATTGCTGCTTACAGACAAACGACTGTGGATCAAACAACTGTGAGGTCTGCCAGTGGTGGAACTACCAGGATCGCAGCAATAGTGCTTTTGACAGGGCCCTAGCGTCCCACCACTGTAGGCGGGCCCACCGCCCGATGCCGCCAATTCTAGGCAATGATCGGGACATTACATCCCATACATAGCAGTACACTGTGGAGGGGGGGGGGGGGAGGTCACCACTCTCCATTTCTAGTTACAGGAAAGTCTTGGAAACTGTGCCTGAGCGAGCACTCACTGACTGACTGACTGACTGGTGCAGCGCTCAGCCCATTCCCCCAAGCAGATCCATGCCCAGAGGAGGATACTGGAGTGGAGGAGGAAGTCAGCTGATGGGTCAGTCCAGTGAAGGGGAGGAGCTTTCCTCTTAGTGAGGAGATGTGCAGACAGAGTCCCCATGTTGGGAGAGCCGTTACTGGAGGCACTGTGAGTCCAGACAGAGCACTGAGCAAGGAGGGGGAAATGACAAACTAAGAGCAAGTGAGTGTTACTGTCCCTAATCCCATCCCCCTACACCACCATCCCTCTGTCTCTGGTCCCATCCCGCTGTCCCTGGTCCTACCCCCCCATCCCTCTGTCCCTGATCCCATCCCCCCACCATCCCTCTGTCCTTGGTCCCATCCCTCTGTCCCTAGTTCCATCCCCCCACCATCCCTCTGTCTCTGATCGCACCCGACCCCCCACCATCCCTCTGCCCCTGCCCCCCCAATCCCTCTGTCCCTGATCCCAGCCCTCTGTCCCTGATCCCATCCCCCCCCCACCATCCCTCTGTCCCTGATCCCACCCCCCCCCCACCATCCCTCTGTCCCTGATCCCACCCCCCAACACCATCAACCCTCTGTCCCTGATCCCATCCCCCCCACTATTCACCTTTGCTGCACTGTGGGGGGCACTGTTCACCTTTGCTGCCAATGTACTATTTTGATGGGTGTCCAGTGAACCCCTGTGCCTTTGAGGGGTGGGCTCCCTCCAGGCATACCTGCCCTCAATCTATCCATTATTATTATATATGTGCTCCTACTATGAAGGCTCTAAACATTTATAGAGTTAGGACTGCAGATAATTCTGGGGTGCCTTGTCACGGCCTCTGCAGCGTATGCATGCATTAGCAAATGTGTGCAAACTAAACACCTTGTTTTAATGTGAACTGTTAGACAGGACAACTTGGCTTGTTGTAGGCTGGCTGGTAAGTTGAGCTAGGAATTTTTCTTTGATGTTGTTTGACATAACTTATATCCCCATCGAAGGATGATCAAATGCAGCAGAATACATTTTGGCCTAAATTTAAGAAGACTTTTTTAATAATTTTTTTTAGGTTTCATAATAAAAAAAAAAAAACAGTAGTGAACAAATACCACCAAAAGAAAGCTCTATTTGTGTGAAAACAATGATATAAAATGAATTTGTGTACAGTGTTGTATGACTGCACAATTGCCAGTTAAAATAGCACAGTGCTAAATAGCAAAAAATGTCCTGGTCACGAAGGGGGTAAAACCTTACAGATGTCAAGTAGTTGAACAGCTGCAAGTTACCCATTGACAAGTATTTCCATAAACGTTACTGTAGATCTCTTTTCTATGATGCAGTATTGTACGCGGCTTTGTTATTTGCCTGGTATACAAGACAACCTTTTAGAAAATAGAAGTAAAGCAGAATTGAGAATGATATACAGCGGTTTTCAGAGGCAACTTAGAAAAAAGTCATCTTAGTTTGACCCCCCCCCCAATTTTCTCCACTTGATTTTAACTTTTCTGACATAAAGATAAATTGACCACTTCCCCAATCTCACCTTAATGGTTTCATAGGAGTCGGTGATCAGTGCAATGAACAGGCTTAGAATCATGTAGATGAACAGGCTGATGAAGGAGTAGAGGTAGAGTCTACTGAATAGCCAGACGAAGGTACTCTTCTGCTGGATCTGTGCGAATGTGGCGAACATGTCATCACCATTGAGCAACGAGAAGAGGCACTCAGCTACGGTGTTCAGATCTTCAAACTATGGAAAAAGTGCATTTGTGAGAAGTGTGAAGAAATCCACATAGATTGGATCCCTAATTATTTCCAAACACAAGACCACAGTGCACTACAGGGAACTTACAATATATTTTCAGTAAGTTCCAATGCAGCATTAAAAGTGATTGTAAAGCGAATTAAAAAAACAAAAAAAAAACAAAACACATGTCATACTTCCCAGCTATGTGCAATGGTTTCCTCCTCTTCTCAGGTCCCCAGCCGGTACTCTGGGCTCCTCTTTTTTCCCATGTGCCCCCATAGGAAACTGCTTGCTATGATGGCACATGTATGGTTCGATCCCCTTATCCACACACAGTGAGGCTCAGCCCTGCCCCCTCGTCACTTGATTTGATTGACAGCAGCAGGAGCCAATGGTTCCCGCTGCTCTCACTGTGTCCAATGAGGAGGGAGAAAGAGCAGCGTCGCTGCTCTTGGGCACAGAGCAAGATCAAGACCAGGCTCAGGTAATTATTTGGAGGGAGCCGACAATAGAAGTTTTTTACCCTAATGGATTAAAGGAGAAGTATGGGAATGCGTTCCCCCCCCCCCCCACCCCCCCAATCATACTTGCCTAGCTGGATGCTGCATCTGTCCCCCGGCACCTCTAACATTGAGAATCGAGTGATCACTCTTAACCGTTCTCAGAGCTCCCTGAGCAGAGAGCTTGTGACTGTCAGTCCCCTGTGGAAGGGGGGTGGGAGTGGCAGGCTCAGGCTCTCAGCAGCTCACTGAGTTTCTAAGGGAGGTGCCAGTCCAGGCATGTGGGCGGATCCTGACTTCATTGTTGTGATCTTGCCCGAGCCTGGACCGGCTCTGTGACGTCAGTAGACTAGCTTCAGCCCGCTGTCAGCTGAAAACGGCCCACAGGAGTGCAAAACGATCTGCACACCTGTGATCCACAGGAGAAGTACAGCCAAACAAACTCTGGCTGTACTTCTCCTTTAAAGAGGAAGTAAACCCCTGCAAAGTAAAGGCATAATGGGCTACTATGCATCGCATAGTAGCCCATTATGTGTCACTTTCCTGCAAACGAAGCCTGCGATATCTCCTGTGCAGGCAGCAACCATCTCCAGCCCCTCTTTCTTCCGGGGCCACAACTCTGGCTCTGTGACTGGCTGGAGTCACATGACGGCACTCCCGCACATGCACCTGGGAGCCGCCAGTCACGGCACGAGCGAAGTGTAGAAATGGCACACCGGGCCGTTTCGTCACTGCACATGTGCTGAATGACATCAGCAATGCAAGTACACTGTATATCTCCTAAACCATGCAGGTTTAGAAGATACGCAGCGCACCTATAGGTAAGCCTTATTATATGCTTACCTGTAGGTTAAAGTGGTTGTCACGGGTTGACAACCACTTTAAGTTAAAAAAAAACCTTCAGTCTTTACAACCACTTTAATCTTATCAAAGTGAAGGAAAATTCCCTCTTAACCGGTTCCCGACCGCGTACTGTATATTTACTGCTGCAGAGTGGCAGCGTCCTGCGAATCGCCGTGTATATAAGCGCCGGCTCGCGCGTGCGCAGCTGCAGGAGGGTGCCCGTGGCTGGCTGGCGGACATCGGGTCAGCCCGAGCCGTGGACACACTCCTACAGGAGTGTGGCTGCGGCTTGGGCGGACCCGATGTCCGCCGGCGAGCCGCAATGACCTAGCAGAGAGAAAGAACAGGGAACAGCCAATGTAAACACGGTGGTTCCCTTTTTAGAGGCTTACCTGTAGTTTAAAGTGGTTGTACATAGTTGGCAACCACTTTAAGAGACAGTGGAGATATTCATATCATGCTTTCTTCATTATAGAATGATCAGCAAATGGCTGCTGGACAGGAAGTGGGCGTAATATACTACATTTCCTGCCAGCAATGGATGCCTATTTAAGGCTGGATTCACACCATAGCGGTGCGAATTCCAGCTTGTTGGCCTATGAGAAGGACCAGAGCCGCCAATCGGCGGCTCCTGTCAGTTCTCACAGCGCAGCAGCTGCCCGGGGAGGGAGGGGGGAGGTGCAGCGAGCAGGGGGTAAGATCCCTGTTCAATGCGGAACACATCTGTGTCAGATGCGTTCCCATTGAACATAATGGGCTAGGAATTCGAACCACACTGCACAGAAAACGCACACATTTTCTGTACAATGCGGACTGAGAATGCACCGCACCTATGTGAACTGGACACAATAAAAACCATGTGTTTTCAAGTGTCCTGCAAATTGGATGCGATGTAAGCCGCACCCAATTCGCACAGGTGTGAACCCAGCCTAAAGCAACAGTAAGATAATGAATATATACTGTATGATGATCAGAACACACACATAATAGGATTATTGAAATTAAAATGATTTTACATTACTACATTTGGCAGATTGAAGTTTTTAACAACCAACTTCCTTTGTGGCTCTGACATCATGAGGTTAAATGCAGAGAGAGAGAAAGGAAACGAATCCTGGAAGGTGTGTCGCAAAAATAAAATTAAACAGTGTAATCCACATTAATCGCAGCACCCGATGGCCCAAAAAATAAGAAAAAAATGAAAAGCGCATCTGCCTCTCAGAGGCTACAAGCTGAATGGGCGGTCTTCAGTTTGACAGCTTGACAGTTTGACAGCTACCCCCTATGACGTTAGCTGTCAAACCGAAGACAGCCCATTCGGCGAGTATGCACTTTTCATTTTTTCTTATTTTTCAGGTCGTCGTTATTGATATGGTTTACATCGTGGGACACTTTTATTTTTTAATTTTTAATGAAGGAATTGTCAAAAACTGTCTATGGTTTTTACTTTGACACTTTTTTGGTGAATGGGTAGGGGTAAAACGGTCTACCCGATCAGCATTCACATGGGGGGGGGGGGCCAGGATCTGGGGCCCCCCTTATTAAAAGTGGGCTTCCAGATTCTGATAAGCCCCCCACCTGCAGACCCCTACAACCACAGCCCAGAGTTGTCGGGAAGAGGACCTTGTCCTCATCAACATGGGGACAAGGTGCTTTGGGGTGGGGGTCGCTCCCCCCATACCAGGCCACATGCCACCCCCCATGTTGCTGGCATGTGGCCTGGTATGGTTCAGGAGGGGGTGCTCGCTAGTCCCCCCCCTATCCTGCCCTGCCAGGCTGCATGCTCTGATAAGGGTCTGGTATGGATTTTGGGGTGGGGGGGGGATTTTTTTTAAAGGCCTGCTATGGACTGGGGGGGGGGGCATGCCTTTTTTTCATTTTTTTTAATCTATATTGCCAGGAGCCAGCAATACAATACAGCCGCGAGCAAGTTTAAATTACGTTTTTCCTTTATAAATGTCATTATTGCTGCGGCATATTGTATACATCACACAGATGCGCCACTTTACAGGCAGCCTAAGGGGACCCCCAGGCAGGATATTTGAATGAATTTTTCATTTTTAATGTTTCGCCCATTGACAGCTGATGACTCGCAGTTGTAAAGGATGCCACGACTGGGTTTCCGTGCATTATGGTGCGCTCCGCGGCGGGCGAACTTCCCGCGAGTGCCCCATATGTTCGTTTGTTCTACGAACACCTGATGTTCGAGTCAAACTTACGTCGGGACCACACCTACTTATGGCCTCTAGGCTATACAGGATCTCTGTATGAAACATGTGGGGACCTGGCTACCCCAGTGGGGACATTTGAGACGCCTCAATCTGTGGCACAGTGAGACTTTTGCTTTTATTTGGGATACTCTACACATGTGATACTTTTAAGGACAAATTCAATATTTGTAACCTCCTCCTAAAAAAACCCTTAAAAAAAAAAAAAAAAAAAAAAGGATTAAAAACTTCCTAAAACGCGTCGGTCATGCAGAGGTTGAGCGTCACCAGTTTTTGTATTTACCATATCCAATCAAAAGCCACATTGTTGATTTTTTTATATTGATGTTGTATTATACCATGTTTTATAATGTATAAAGTTACATGCTTTTACACAAACATTTTTTTTTCATTTCTTTTGCCCTAAAAGCCCCATTAGTACCTGTGAGGGTTATTCATGCTTTTTTCAAGTCTATGTCAAAAGTTCCCAGTCCATCCCCGACTCAGGGCACAGCACTGTTATCATGTAGGGCAAGTCTGTGTAATGTAGCTTACAGTTTTCATCAGAAATACAAGGGTGGTGGAATAGGGAACCTAGTCTAGAATTTCATTTACTTAGGCCCTGCTGACACATTTGCACAACTACATTTGGTTTCAGTTGAACATCATTATTGTGTATGAGAATGTGATAACTTGTGTCTTGTATTGCATGGTGGTATTTCATTGATCTGTCTGCATTTTATTTCCCCGTAAGGAAACCAAAAGAAGGAGTTTTGCCAATTCTTTCACTTAAAATATGTCAGCAATAGGCAAAATACATTTTTGCATATTACTATTATTACTGAACTGAATGAGTGCGTTAATACAGAAAAAAAAAGTACCTTCATGACTTCTGTTTAAACACATGGCACTGGAAATAAAACGGTTGTGATACACGGTGAACTGTTGTATAGGTGTATTTTATTGCTAAGAACGGTTTGCTAAGGGTTGCAGGGGCGCGCCCCGCCTCCCAATCCATGTGACCGGCCCCTAATCTACATGCAGGTGCTGGATGCATGGATTCCATTGGGGTGTTTTTGTTTTTTTTCGAAGCACATGATTAGAGCCAGAGCACGGAGCCCACCGAGTTGTGTGACAATAGCAAATTGATAATCGCTATGGTCTTCCTGATTCTCCTCATGGCCAATCAGGAAATGGGTCCTGAGGCACGATTGGTCAGAGTCTTAGGACTCTAGGCCAATCGGGTCTCAGGACCCACTTCCTGTTCAGCCAGGAGGAGAAGCCCTGGCTCTTCCCTCTGCAAGCTCATCTCTTTACCTTCTCGGCTCCGCTCTTCCGGATCCCATCTGTTTCCTTACGGCAAAACCATCCAAACGCCACCTTTCGGGGGGGGTGAGTGGTGGCAGCAGCGCTGCAAGTGAGGGGGCAGATTTGTTTGTCACCCCATCCAAAATATTGAGGGCCAGCAGCCACTGTAAACAGGGTCATATCTTCAACCAATACAAGTTGTCTGAAAATACCCAAAAGGGAGCTTTTCCCTCAACCCGACAAACCATAGAATTACTTTCTGTAATACTGCACTAAGGTGCATTGTGGCTCCAATACTGAATTGATGATCTTTCTCCTTCCCCAAAACATCCATGCGAGATAGCTCTTAGCATAACTCTATATGCTGGGTGGGCTGAGGAAATGTATAGATTATTAGATGTCAGGAGATTGGATTATAAGAAGTGTTAGACACTCAAAGTGCAGAATCCTCTAATTAAGGACTAATGGACAGGAGATATAATGTATCGCACCATTTACTGGTGTACAGGGAATACACATTGAGGATTTTTGATGTATCACACATCTTCCTTTCCTTCAATTACAGACCATTTATTACTTCAATGCTGTTCTCTTCTGTGAGAAGCACAGGGGGTAATGCACATGGAGAAGTGGTCACAGTGCTACACTTGTCATCTGACATAGGCAGGCCACACATGGTGCAAATTTCTTTCCCGCTACCACGGGTGGCAGGAAAGAAATTTGCACAATTCCCCCATCAACACAGACCGTGCTGACAGGGCAATACCTCCTGCCAAGCAATTGTCTGCTCCTGGGGGGTGGGGTCAGGCAGGGGAAGCCGCCCACCGCCAGGAGAAGACAGTGATTATCGCTAGCGGATATGGCAGCTACTAGCCATACTCCTAGGAGAATTCAGCAGGCTGGTTGTACCAATTGATCAAGTTGGTACATTCAGCCTGCCCATAAACAGTTTGGATTCCTGCGATTCCATCCGGGATTCAAACTGTGTGCAGTCGGCCATAGTGGGCACCATGAGGTATAATATTGTCTATAACAAAGATTCCTGCGGAATGTGCATGTATGTATATATTATCGGTGGGCACCATCGCCCTT
>BLSH010086440.1:562956-590949 GCA_018402905.1 Glandirana rugosa
AAACATGGTGGTGGCAGCATCATGGTTTGGGCCTGCTTTTCTTCAGCAGGGACAGGGAAGATGGTTAAAATTGATGGGAAGATGGATGGAGCCAAATACAGGACCATTCTGGAAGGAAACCTGATGGAGTCTGCAAAAGACCTGAGACTGGGATGGAGATTTGTCTTCCAACAAGACAATGATCCAAAACATAAAGCAAAATCTACAATGGAATGGTTCACAAATAAACATATCCAGGTGTTAGAATGGCCAAGTCAAAGTCCAGACCTGAATCCAATCGAGAATCTGTGGAAAGAACTGAAAACTGCTGTTCACAAACGCTCTCCATCCAACCTCACTGAGCTCGAGCTGTTTTGCAAGGAGGAATGGGCAAAAATTTCAGTCTCTCGATGTGCAAAACTGATAGAGAAATACCCCAAGCGACTTACAGCTGTAATCGCAGCAAAAGGTGGCGCTACAACGTATTAACGTAAGGGGGCTGAATAATTTTGCACGCCCAATTTTTCAGTTTTTTATTTGTTAAAAAAGTTTGAAATATCCAATAAATTTCGTTCCACTTCATGATTGTGTCCCACTTGTTGTTGATTCTTCACAAAAAATTACAGTTTTATATCTTTATGTTTGAAGACTGAAATGTGGCAAAAGGTCGCAAAGTTCAAGGGGGCCGAATACTTTCGCAAGGCACTGTGTATTATATATATATATATATATATATACACACACACACACACACACACACACATACATACATACATATACACACATACATTTCCACAGCCATGATTTTAATGGACCATGGGAGCATACTATATTATATGTATACTTCTTTATAGTTAGGTCACTGACGCATCATGGGGGACACCGCGAGTTACCACTGTACTCCATCTATCCATCTTCATGCCTGGTCTCAGGTTGGTCGCTGCGGGTCCCACCCCTTCAGCTCCCGGGTTAGACGTTGTCTGCTGCCGCCCTGGGGGTTGGATTTTTGGAGCCAATCTACTGAGGTGTAAGTATGGGGTCCCCGATTAAAGCCCCCTGCTTTATGTCTAACCCTTACTATACATTGTGTGCCATATGTTAATTGCAATGTACTTTATAAGTGTACTGCATCCGCTCTTAAAAAAGCGAGCAAGGCTCACAAAATGCATCAAGGTCATTGATGCAATAGAGACACCCGACTTCTATCAATATTCATTTATGTTATGGTTTTAAGCACTTTGTATTGTAATGCTTTCCGCAGCTTTGAGTCCTATATCCATGTCTTTTTATGACGATGTTAATACATCTGCTAATAAACTGGTTTACTCTATATAACTGCATTATGTGTGTTGACCGTATGCGCACCTCACTCAAAGTCCCATCGGCGAAGATATTGTTTATATGGTGTCAAATATTACATACATACAGTATCTCACAAAAGTAAGTACACCCTCACATTTTTGTAAATATTTTATTATATCTTTTCATGTGACAACACTGAAGAAATGACACTTTGCTACAATGTAAAGTAGTGTGTGTACAGCTTGTATAACAGTGTAAATTTGCTGTCCCCTCAAAATAACTCAACACACAGCCATTAATGTCTAAACCACTGGCAACAAAAGTGAGTACACCTCTAAGTGAAATCATGGAGGGGTCTGAAATTGTCATCATAGGTGCATGTCCACTGTGAGAGACATAATCTAAAAAAAAACTCCAGAAATCACAATGTATGATTCTTAAACTATTTATTTGTATGATACAGCTGCAAATAAGTATTTGAACACCTGTCGATCAGCTAGAATTCTGACCCTCAAAGACCTGTTAGTCTGCCTTTAAAATGTCCACCTCCACTATATTATCCTAAATTAGATGCACCTGTTTGAGGTCGTTAGCTGCATAAAGACACCTGTCCACCCCATACAATCAGTAAGAATCCAACTACTAACATGGCCAAGACCAAAGAGCTGCCCAAAGACCCTAGAGACAAAATTGTACACCTCCACAAGGCTGGAAAGGGCTACGGGGAAATTGCCAAGCAGCTTGGTGAAAAAAGGTCCACTGTTGGAGCAATCATAAGAAAATGGAAGAAGCTAAACATGACTGTCAATCTCCTTCGGACTGGGGCTCCATGCAAGATCTCACCTCGTGGGGTCTCAATGATCCTAAGGAAGGTGAGAAATCAGCCCACAACTACATGGGAGAAGCTGGTCAATGACCTGAAAAGAGCTGGGACCACCATTTCCAAGGTTACTATTGGTAATACACAAAGACGTCATGGTTTGAAATCATGCATGGCACGGAAGGTTCCCCTGCTTAAACCAGCACATGTCCAGGCACGTCTTAAGTTTGCCAATGACCATTTGGATGATCCAGAGGAGTCATGGGAGAAAGTCATGTGGTCAGATGAGACCAAAATAGAACTTTTGGGTCATAATTCCACTAAACGTGTTTGGAGGAAGAAGAATAGTGAGTACCATCCCAAGAACACCATCCCTACTGTGAAGCATGGTGGTAGCATTATGCTTTGGGGGTGTTTATCTGCACATGGGACAGGGCGACTGCACTGTATTAAGGAGAGGATGACCGGGGCCATGTATTGCGAGATTTTGGGGAACAGCCTCCTTCCCTCAGTTAGAGCATTGAAGATGGGTCGAGGCTGGGTCTTCCAACATGACAATGACCCGAAGCACACAGCCAGGATAACCAAGGAGTGGCTCTAAGAAGAATATCAAGGTTCTGGCGTGGCCTAGCCAGTCTCTAGACCTAAACCCAATAGAGAATCTTTGGAGGGAGCTCAAACTCGGTTTCTCAGCGACAGGCCAAAAACCTGACTAATCTAGAGAAGGTCTGTGTGGAAGAGTGGGCCAAAATCCCTCCTGCAGTGTGTGCAAACCTGGTGAAAAACTACAGGAAACGTTTGACCTCTATAATTGCAAACAAAGGCTACTGTACCAAATATTAACATTGACTTTCTCTGGTGTTCAAATACTTATTTGCAGCTGTATCAAACAAATAAATAGTTAAAAAGCATACATTGTGATTTCTGGATTTCTGGATTTTTTTTTTTAGATTAGGTCTCTCACAGTGGACATGCACCTACGATGACAATTTCAGACCCCTCCATTATTTCTTAATTTTATTAAGTGGGAGAACTTGCAAAATAGCAGGGTGTTCAAATACTTATTTTCCTCACTGTATAAGAAGTTGGTAGGACTGGGGGGTGATCATCTCCTGGCGTTGGTCATCTGTAGCACTTTTGATAATGAGTAAATGCATAGTGCTTTCAGGCTGGAAGATTTACCCCCCTTCATGACCAGGTCATTTTTTCTGATATGGCACTGCTTTGCTTTGACAATTGCACGGACATGCATCATTTTATTTGGGTACATATTTGCATGACCGCGCAATTGTCAAAGCAACGCAGTGCCATATCACAAAAAATGGCCTGGTCATGAGGGGGGTAAAAGTTAAAGGCAGGTTAAAAGCCTGAAAGCACTCTGCATTTACTCATTATCAAAAGTGCTACAGATGACCATCGCCAGGAGATGATCACCCCCGGTCTTACCAACTTCTATCTATGGATGCTTGCAGACAGTGCTGGGTAATTTCTTGTCTCTTCTCCCTCACCACACACACAGAAGAAAAGCAAGTATTGAAAGTGTTCCTATGTATCTCCATTCAACCTGCTCTATGACAAACATGAATGCACATTGGTGATCCAAGTGTATATGCCTAGAGTTGGACCTGAACAAAAGCAATCTTCAGATTTATGGATCCTGCCTACAAATACAGTTTAGTCCAATATAAAAATATGACCAGGAAGATGAAAACAAAGCATGGTTAGCTAAAGATTTCGCAGACCTACTCCAGCCGTAAAAGAGCACCTAGCCTATGGGACAGCACTGTTATCGATTGAACAGTCAACACTGGAGGAGAGCACTGAGCTACATCTGTAAAAAACTGCATCAGAGGATGGTAGTACAGTTTCTCTTTAAGAGCCGCCAATGACCAAAAGTTCTGAAGCCTGAAGAGATTCCATGAAAACAAAATTTTTAGAAGGCAACAGTTTTTGTATTTCTTGAAATTCAGGTTTCTTTCAATCAGGCATATCAAACTCAACAGTGGGCCACAATGGGGTAATGGTGGGGGGGGGGGGGAATAATTGTGTAGAGGGCCACATTAGGTCTACTGAGAGCTTTGCTGAGCTAATAAGGACAAAAAAGTGTGGGGGAATTGTGGGGTACTTTATATTATGGCAACAATCGCAATTCTTCATCCCAGGGAAAGGGGTCTTAAAGTTGAACTTTGGGAAAATTAAACTACCCTTGCATTGGGTCTCCCCAATAAACGTAATCATTTGGAATGCCATACAAGACTATCTTTGCATGCTACAATATCACATTAAATTACAGGAAAAACCACAAGAAAAAAAAAAAAAAAAGGCTCCCCTATACCTTCTCATGGTATGGTCCAAGCACAATCCAGCCACAGAAGGTGTACCCGAGGTAGATCATTCCTGCACAGCAGCAAAATCTTAAGACTTTGGGTAATGACGCCTGCATGGTCAATATGAGAACCTGAAAAGAAGATATATTAAAGAAATGAAGCATGCAGCAAGATGGGATAGCCCAATAGCTTGTCAGCAAAGCCTGACAGTATCTAGAGAAGACACACTCACATTATATTTTTGGAAGTAGCCCAGATACCGAATAACACCAACCCAAACCAACAAGGTGGACGATCCAAGGAGCAGGCTGCACACATCATAGGAGGTCAAGTTCTAGGAAGGAACAAGAGCTTGTGAGAGACACCAGGGAAATAGGCAATTACCCATGTAGCCCAATACCAAATAATTTCTGAAGTTATTCGTATTTTTAGTCAAAAGCTGTCTTCTAGCTTTTTGTATTTATATATTCATGTGTTGAGGTCTTGCCACCAAAATTCTATTCAGCTGCTCTATTGGTCATTAGAAAGTTAACCAGCAGCATCACACCCCCACTGGAGCATTCTTTATTGCATTAAAAAAAATGAAATCCAGCTGCAAGAGAGTGACATGGTGCTGGAGATGGACACCCAATAATGTAATAGATGTCGTCTATTACGACGAAACTCGTCAGCAGCTGCTGGCCCCATACCGCTGTGCTTTACTTCCTGCCGGCCGTTTTTATAGCCTGAGCTCATTTTTTACCTATTCATGTAAGTGCACTACTTTCAATAAATTGATACCTTTATGGTTTTAAGCTATGTGAGGCTCTCTATTGTATGTTTTCTCAACTACCTTGAGACCTCCCTGCTGGTGAAGACCCCTTCCTATTGTTGGATACATCATCTATCCATGCTGGAAACCCCCAATTGGTGTCCTGTCTGGTTGTGTCTCTACCTGGATCGCTCCTAAGAGGTGGTGTCCCCGACCCCTACTTTCCGGCATGATTACACCCAGTGTCTGGTAAGAGCATTAATATGGTGGCGGATGTCACAAAATTTCACACCGGATGAATATTATAACTTTTGAACTGAGCAAGATTTGCACTTTGTTGCACGAGTTGCTTTTTTGCTTATTTTTTGAACCCTATATGAACTCTGATTCTGTTTGTATTTAATGTTTATGATGGACTTTTGATTTTTTACGTCTAATGAACCATGCACATATTGATATAATTATCATTGTTTATTGATGCGCACATTCTTGTGAAGTTTGAACAACTTTACTCACTCCATTAGGGTAAGCGCTACATTTCTGGTTTTCTTATTATGATCACAAATTGTTTGGTTTGTTTATGTGGCTGCTACCCATCCATATTTTCTTACTTTATACCAGTGGTTCTCAACTCCGGTCCTCGGGACCCACCAACAGGCCAGATTTTAAGTATTACCTTGGGGAGATGCAGACTAGAATACTGCAATCACTGAGCAGCCAAAGATATCAACTGGGATGTATTTCAGTTATCCTGCAAACCTGGCCTGTTGGGGGGTCCCGAGGACCGGAGTTGAGAACCACTGCTTTATACTTAGCGCGGTATATACCTCTTTTTTATCTATTTGTTTCCACTAGATGTAGCCTGTCACTGGTCACCATTGCCTGTTACCAGATGCTGCATGTCACTTGCCACCATTGCCTTCCACTAGATGTAGCCTGTCACTTGCCACCATTACCCGCCACTAGATGCAGCATGTCACTTGCCACCATTGCCTGCCACTAGGTGGCGATACAGCATGTCACTTGCCACCATTGCCTGCAACTAGATGTAGCCTGTCACTTGCCACCATTGCCTTCCACTAGATGTAGCCTGTCACTTGCCACCATTGCCTTCCACTAGATGTAGCCTGTCACTTGCTACCATTGCCTTCCACTAGATGTAGCCTGTCACTTGCTACCATTGCCTTCCACTAGATGTAGCCTGTCACTTGCCACCATTTTATGTTACCAGATGCAGCGTGTCACTTGCCACCATTATCTGCCACTAGATGCAGCCTGTCACTTACCACCATTGCCTGCCACCAGATGCAGTCTTTCACTTGCCAGTTGCCCCCACTTCCCACTGTAGCTTGCCACCACAACCATCAGCAGATGCAGCTTGCCACTTTTTAGGAATTTAAGGCCAATTTGAATGGGTTTTCTGACAGCAGTGAAAGAACTTACAGTTGAAGCCTCTCCCCAATTCTACAGAGTACGGCATTCAGGAGCGGGGAAACCGTCACATGCGCAGTTAATATCAACAGGGTTCTGGCCTATGGGATGTGAGAAGACGGAGCCAGTGGTGATGTGGGGTGGCCGGTGAGAGGCAATGATGTTATCTCTTTGCTCGGCTGCTGCAGCTCCACCAGTACAACCTGTGCAGCCCAGCAGCAAACAGGACAAGGAATGGCACCGGTCTGGGGGTTGGAGACCCCTGAGCTAGAGAATGCACAAGACCTTTAAGTGTTCCTTAACTGCAATATTGGTGCTATATAAATGCAGAAAAATCTTAAAATCACTAACTGTTGTCTTCTCAGGAGTTATATACTTGTCTATGGTGGTGGAGTCCTTAAAATTCCCATCACCTGCTGCCTCCCAACTTAAATTTCATATTAAGCTGATGGGGGCAGGAGAGGGAGGGGGCACTAAGTGCTGGAAGAAGAACTCCAGTTATAATAAAAAATGTGCTCAAGGGACCAGGCTGCCGGCTAAAATGCTCTGATTTTCATTCCGGAATTCATCTTCAACTTCTCCTAATGCCGCTTGGATTCCCCATTTGCAATAGACATCAGTGATGAGAAAACCATCTTATTCGGAGTTACAGATAATCCCAAAAGTGATATCAGCCAGTTAAAGGGCATGGAAAACCCAGCAATGATCTTCTCTAATTGGGTTTCTTTTGGTCAGTTTAATTTACCATTCCATTGAATGTGTTTTGTTATATCTGTTTGATAAGCGAAAAAAAAAAAAAAAAAAAAAAAAAAAAAAAAAAAAACTGCTGATTCTGCTAGAATTCTTGTCAGCTGAACCTCCTATGTTCTCCATTATGGCCTTCCCAGCTATCTGAGGACTACAGAACCTCCCCCATATAGGTGATTGAGAATAGGAAAGGGGAGACGTTTGTAGTTCTGTCCTATAGCAACATGTTTACCATAGATACAGTATAGCGAGCGAGTCATGCTTTTCTAGGATGGGAAGGACGGGAAGTGTGTTACTGGCAGGATCACAAGATGAAATAGGATTTTTTGACTTACAGTAAAATCCTTTTCTCCGAGTTCATTGACAGACGCAGCATCTTATTCATGACATGTGGGGTTATCCACCTTTCACTAGGAGTGGACTAGGCAGAACGTAGTTCAGCTAAAAGCAGACACAGCCCCTCTCTGGGGGCAGTCCTCACTTTGTATAACCCCCTCCACCCTGCTAAGCAACTCAGTTCATAACAAGCAGTACAAACTCAAGAGAGGGGTGGGTGCTGCGTCCGTCAATGAACTCAGAGAAAAGGATTTTACGGTAAGTCAAAAATCCTATTTTCTCTGAGTTCATTGATGGACGCAGCATCTTATTCATGACATGTGGGGACGTCCCAAAGCAGTGTCAAAACGAGGGGTGGATAACGCAACAACAACTGTACCCTACAGAAGAGCCCTCCGTGAGGAGTCAGACGTGCCTCACACCACCGCCTGCAAAACTTTTGCAGCCAAAAGCAGCATCCAAGGTCGCTGAAACCTCAACTTTGTAAAACTTACAAAAGGTGTGCACAGAGGTCCAAGTAGCCGCCTTGCACACTGAGAAACCGACGCCTGATGTCGGAAAGCCCAGGAAGTACTTATCGCCCTGGTAGAGTGCGCCATGACCGGAATGGGGGGCTCCTGGCCCCGAACAGCATACGCACGGGTCACCGTCTGTCTTATCCAACAGGAAATAGTGGCCCACGAGGCCGCCAGCCCCTTGCATGGGCCATCCACCGTGACAAAGAGCGCATCTGACCTCCGAAAGGTGGCCGTGGCCGCCAGATACACCCGCAGAGCCCTAACCACATCCAGAGAGTGCAAGGCAACCTCCTTAGGATGAGACGGGCGTGGACACAGCGAAGGGAAGACAATGTCCTCATTAATGTGAAAAGATGATACCACCTTCGGCAAGAAGGAAGGAGACGGGCGCAAAACCGCCTTATCCCTATGTAGGACCAAGTATGGAGTCCTACAGGACAGAGCCGCCATCTCAGACACCCGCCTGGTGGATGTAATAGCCACCAGGAAAGCCACCTTCTGCGAAAGCAGCTGCAAAGAGATTTCCCTGATATTTTCGTACGGCGGCTTCTGAAGCACTGAGAGGACCAAATTAAGGTCCCATGGCGCCAAAGGCGACCGTACCTGGGGAGCGACATGACAAACCCCCTGGACAAAGGTACGAATCAAAGAATGCGTTGCCAAGGGACGCTGAAAAAGAATCGCCAGGGCAGAAACCTGAACATGAGAGTGCTCAGTGCCAGCTTGTGATCTAAGCCTTGTTGAAGGAAGGCCAGCACCCGAGCCACTGAAAAAGAACGGGGGTCCCACCCAGGCAATGTAAACCTTCCAGGTGCGGTGGCATATCTTGAAAAAAAGGAAAAAAACGGGGAACCGCAGATCCCAGCAGGGAGCCAGGTCCTACTCCTTGCACTAGGCAGAAAAAACTGAGTTGCTTAGCAGGGTGCAGGGGTTATACCAAGTGAGGACTGCCCCCTGGGAGGGGCTGTGTCTGCTTTTAGCTGAACTACTTTCTGCCTAGTCCACTCCTAGTGAAAGGTGGATAAGATGCTGCGTCCGTCAATGAACGAAAGAGAAAATTAGTTAAGACTAATGCAGCCACCATACCTAAGAACTGGTTAGCTGCAATATTTCACATTGTTGGTCTTGGGTTTATATACCCTTTAATATTTTAAACTTAAAGTGAACCTACACTAAATTAAACCTGATCTACTTCAGCCAACCAGAAGCTGCACCTACTTTCAGGCTGGTTCAAAGACTTTTATGCATAACCCTGCTCCCCACCACCAACACACTTCATCATCATATCCTCAACTTCTCTCCAGATTTAAACTCTGGCCCTCCCCTCCAGACCTCCCCTAGAGCGACTTGTCTAGTCTGTTCCATTGTGGTCAGCTAGAGGAGAGGGGCAAGGTTCAAATCAGTGGGAAAGTAGTGCATTCAGTCCATCTAAATTTATTTCTGATTAGCTATTATAAGTGCAATAGTTCTCAGCTGTATCCTCTCAAGGGCTCATTCACATTTGCGTTTGGGGGGGGGGGGGGGGGGGTAAAAAAAGTATTAGGTTGAGCCACATTTTTACCACCCCACAACTATTACCCCTCAAGCTGCAAAGGCAGCAGATGCGGATGTACATATGCCATGGCAATAATGCTTTATGGCAGGAATTAAACCCCCATTCATTCAGGGTGACACTACCGCCCACTGCACCGGGACACATTCAAGTGAAAGCATACTGTTGCAGCACGGTGGTGTGGCATTTATGGGATTAAAACAGGCGGTGAGGAGGCAACACATCACCGCCTGTCATAAACCTTGGAAAAGCAATCCAACCGCTGATCGCTTTTCAGAGGCACAGTAGTCCTTGCTGCATGTGTAAACAAGCCCTAAAGGAAAGTTGGTATTGACCAAGTAACCTCTGGTAGGAGGTTGTCTCAAGTACCCTTGCACAATATAACCTGTACCCCTAATTAAAAAAAGAGAAAATATATATAAATAAGATTTAACTATCCTTATATATTTTTTTCCCTTCTCCAAACTATATATATATTTATTTATTTATTTTTATTTGTTTTCTTTTTTCATTTTTTTCCCTTTACCCTTCTATAAACAATACTTTTTGTTTAAAAAAAAATAAAAGCATTTATTTAAGGATAGTGAAATGGTTTAATAGTTAAGGATTGTGTTAAATCTACATGATTTGTCAACTCTGTACTTAAATGGCATTTACCAGCAACCCACCTTCAGCCATCTTCAGTTCTAAATAGATTGGGGAAGTTCTTAGAAGCTTCTACATGTATATATTAGTGTGCAAGGAAGGGAGAAATGGGACTTTAAGTGAGGTCTGTCATTGAGTGAGTAATAATAATGCCCCGTGTTAGGCTTTTCATCTCTGGACCCCGCTCTCCCCTGGATGCGGGATGTACTACTGTGAAGCTGCTTCGTACAGTTGTACGCAAAAGTTTAGGAGCCCCTGACAATTTCCAGGATTGTCATTTATAAATATTTGGGTGTTTGGATCAGCAATTTCATTTTGATCTATCAAATAACTGAAGGACACAGTAATATTTCAGTAGTGAAATGAGGTGTATTCGATTAACAGAAAATGTGCAATATGCATCAAAACCAAATTAGACAGGTGCATAAATTTGGGCACCCTTGTCATTTTGTTGATTTGAATACTTGTAACTACTTAGCACTGATTACTTGGAACACACAATTGGTTTGGTGAGCCCATTAAGCCTTGAACTTCATAGACAGGTGCATCCAATCATGAGAAAAGGTATTTAAGGCAGCCAATTGCAAGTTGTTGTTCTCTTTGACTCTCCTCTGAAGAGTGGCAACATGGGGGCCTCAAAACACCTCTCAAATGACCTGAAAACAAAGATTGTTCTACATTATGGTTTAGGGGAAGGCTACAAAAAGTTATCGCAGAGATATAAGCTGTCAGTGTCCACTGTGAGGAACATAGTGAGGAAATGGAAGACCACAGGCACAGTTCTTGTTAAGGCCAGAAGTGGCAGCCACATAAAATATTGGAGAGGTAAAGGGGAAGAATGGTGAAAACGGTCAAAAACAGCCCACAGACCACCTCCAAAGACCTCCAACATCAACTTGCTGCAGATGGTGTCACTGTGCATCGTTCAACAATTCAGCACACTTTGCACAGGGAGAAGCTGTATGGGAGAGTGATGGGAAAGAAGCCTTTTTCTGCACACAGCCACAAATGGAGTCGCTTGACGTATGCAAACGCACATTTGGACAAGCCAGCTGCATTTTGGTCATAACAAGGGGCGTTATGCATGGCGGCAAAAGAACTCAGCGTTCCAAGAAAAACACTTGCTACCCACAGTAAAATTTGGTGGAGGTTCCATCATGTTGTGGGGCTGTGTGGCCGGTGCCGGTACTGGGAATCTGGTTAAAGTTGAGGGTCGCATGGATTCCACTCAATATCAGCAGATTCTTGAGAATGATGTTGAGGAATCAGTCACAAAGTTGAAGTTACGCCGGGGCTGGATATTTCAACAAGACAACGACCCAAAACACTGCTCAAAATCTACTCAGGCATTTATGCAGAGGAACAAGTACAATGTTCTGCAATGGCCATCCCAGTCCCCAGACCTGAATATCATTGAAGATCTGTGGGGTGGGAGGTTGAAGCGGGCTGTCAATGCTCGGCAACCATCAAACCTAACTGAACTGGAGAGGTTTTGTAAGGAGGAATGGTCCAAAATACATTCATCCAGAATCCAGACACTCATTACAGGCTATAGGAAGCGTCTAGAGGCTGTTATTTCTGCTAAAGGAGACCCTACTAAATATTGATGAGATTTTTCTGTAGGGGTGCCCAAATTTATGCACCTGTCTAATTTCGTTTTGATGCATATTGCGCATTTTCAGTTAATCCAATAAACCTCATTTCACTACTGAAATATATATCAGTTATTTGATAGATCAAAATGAAATTGCTGATCCAAACACCCAAATATTTATAAATGACAATCATGGAAATTGTCAGGGGTTCCTAAACTTTTGCATACAACTGTAAGCTATGATTCTCTTGAAGATCATTTTTTTATTTTTTATAGAGGTAGTATATACTTAAAGACATATTATATATTTTTAGAATGTCCTGTCTGCATCATACTCCTGATGAGTGGTTGTACGCCATGAAACCTGTCGAGTCTACATTAAAAGATGCCCAGATTAATTTGGTCCCAATATGCACTTTAGTATACAGTTTGTGGTTGATGAACTTCTAAGAAATCTATATGAATTTGTACTGCTAATCAGGTCTCTCATTTTCTTCAGATTTTATGTATTTCTGAAATTAATGTGTATATTAACTGTCTCTGTACATGATTGGATTATTTGTATAATATATCATGGTTTCAATATAAGAGCAATGTACACCAAGTAACCTAATTTTTACTAATAAGTTATTGGCATGTATTTTGCCAACCACCAGCATTATTATTACTCACTCAATGACAGACCTCACTTAAAGTCCCATTTCTCCCTTCCTTGCACACAATATTAGGGATGGAGGTCTGTCATTGTATGCCAAGTGGGGTGCTGGGTCACATCCTTTTTTAACTATATATTAGTGTGTTTCCATTCAAGACATTTCTACTCACTTCCTGTCTCAATGAAAAGGAGTCACAGGGAACAGGAAGTGATGGCTGATCTCTCCAATGTTCACAGCAACAGAATTAAAAGCATTTTTCGATCACCTGATTATTGTGGTCTGTCTTCATATCCCAATGACCCCTCTTTCTGTAATATCTTTCACTGGTGTCACAGATACAGGAAGTGAGGGAAAATATATACCCAATGAGGTCACTAACAGCCATAGTGGTGCACAGTCTTGCATTAGGGTGCGCACCTCAAAGCTCAAACATGTGTGTGCATGTGTATATATACTGGCGGTGTCAGTAGGGCAGGGATTGGTGTCGGTAGGGCAGGGGACGGTGTCGGTAGGGCCGGGGACGGTGTCGGTAGGGCAGGGGACGGTGTCGGTAGGGCAGGGGACGGTGTCGGTAGGGCAGGGGACGGTGTCGGTAGGGCAGGGGACGGTGTCGGTAGGGCAGGGGACGGTGTCGGTAGGGCAGGGGAAGGTGTCGGTAGGGCAGGGGACGGTGTCGGTAGGGCAGGGGAAGGTGTCGGTAGGGCAGGGGAAGGTGTCGGTAGGGCAGGGGAAGGTGTCGGTAGGGCAGGGGAAGGTGTCAGTAGGGCAGGGATTGGTGTCAGTGGGGCAGGGATTGGTGTCAGTGGGGCAGTGGATGGTGTCAGTGGGGCGGGGATTGGTGTCAGTGAGGCAGTGGATGGTGTCAGTAGTATTTATTTTTATTATTTTTTACAACTTTTTTTTTATTAGTGTTTTACAATTTTTTTTTAGGAGCCCTGTTAGGGGGTTCTTTGGTGAAATATCAGCGGTCCAAACAGGGGGAATCTGTGCCACGCAGGGTAGTTAGAGTGTGCCCAGGCATATCTGGCACACCCTGTGCGCATACCTATGCTAACAGCAATAAAACCATCAAAAAAAGTTCCAACCCCTTCACAGTCTGTAAAAAAGTTCTAAAGCATTTTGACTGAGTTGGGCAGGTGGACCCCGAGGGTACTAAAAGTGCCCAATCAAAATCTCACGTCTTAATGTTTGAAGTAAAGAGGGGAGGGGGGGCATGTATACCTTTTAGGGCTAGTTTACACTTTAAAACAGGGCTTCAGACACGATTTGTTAAAGATCACTTAATGCCAGTCAAAGCTCAGGTCACTAAAATGGTTTGCTTAGGGCTTAGTTCACACTTGCTTCGGCTTCAATGCTCATTAAAGCTCATACAGCGTCAACAAGCTTTTATGATGTGTTTTTGAGGCTTCGGTGGTGCTTCGAAGAGGCTTCAGTGAGGCTTCAACAAGGCTTTGACGAGGCTTCAGTGATGCACTGTTGAAGCTTTGTTGAAGCTTGGTAAATGCCCTGCGCGTTTGTCGATATATCACACCTGCAATTTGTCCAAAACAAAGCGAAGCTAAAGCTGAATTACAGCCTCTTAAAAGCCGCAGGTGCTTCAAGCGAGCTTCAAACAAGATTCCTCATAGACTGCTATGGAGATGTTGGAGAGGCTTCGAAGCCTGGCTAAAGCTACATGGGGTATCATTTTTGACGAGAAGCTCAAGCGCAGCCAAGCCAACACAAAGGGTAAACAGGACTGTAAGCTAACCATTTTATTTAGTGACAGGAGCTTTGATTGGTGTTAAGGGAGCTTTAACAAGGCCTGCCTGACGCCCTGTTTTGAAGCAAGTGTAGACTAGCCCTTACAGTCCTGTTTACACCTTGTGTTTGCTTTGCTTCGGGTTTGCTTCAAAAATGATACCCCATGTCGCTTTAGTGGTGCTTCAAAGCGTCTTCAAAGCCTCCATTAGAAGTTTATGACAAAGCTCGTTTGAAGCTTGCTTGGAGCACCGGCGGCTTTTGAGAAGCTTTAATTCAGCTTTAGCTTCGCTTTGTTTTGGAGAAATTGCAGGTGTGAGATATCAACAAACATACAGGGCATCGCCCAAGCTTCAACAAAGCTTCAAAAGAGCATCACTGAAGCCCCACTAAAGCTTCATCGAAGTGCCACCGAAGTCTCATCAAAGCACCACCGAAGCATCAAAAACACATCATAAAAGCTTGTTGAAGCAGTAG
Organism: Glandirana rugosa; assembly: GCA_018402905.1. Taxonomy (NCBI): domain Eukaryota; kingdom Metazoa; phylum Chordata; class Amphibia; order Anura; family Ranidae; genus Glandirana; species Glandirana rugosa. Next base: position 577,832 of record BLSH010086440.1, read on the forward strand.
GAGCTTTAATGTGCTTTGAAGCCGAAGTGTAAATGAGCCCTTACAGTTACACCTGATTTTAGACAAATATTAGTGCAGAGACCATCTAGACCTAGGTTTTTATTCAAGGTGTTATGTCTTTTAGAATAAACTACTTGCTATTAACTTTGAGTTCTACACCTTGTTCAGGAATCTATAGCTGTCTCAAGCGCTTATGTGCAACAGTTGGCACTTTCTTCACACTTCCCCAGGAGTTATCACAGAGCAGCTGAGACAGCCATTCATTATTAATTACATCCTCCATTCCCTATCCATATGGGGCAAGGGCCTTGTGCATAGCTACGCCGGATTACAAACAATCTTTCTCCATCTAGACCTACCTTAGCTTTGATCTCCATCTTCATTACCGATCCAACGATTGTCATCAAATCGCTGAGGATGACCATCACGTACCAGCCATTGATAAATTCCAGCCGGTCAGCTGAACATACATGTCTGTTATATTTATGCAGGAAAAAACGCACAAATCTCTGCAACAAAAAGCAAAGTACAAATTGAAATATAATTAGGACTTGCTGCCCTCTAGTGTAGAAAGTTGTATCTGCCATTCTGACAATTTGGCAAGTAAAAAAGCGTCACTAAAAGGCATATTATTATTATTATTATAATACAGGATTTATAGAGCGCCAACAGCTTGCAAATCTATTTTTTCCCCATAGCCAAAACAGGCAGTGAGAGGAAAGGCATCTAAAGTGAGGAAATCTCAGCATGTCATAGCGGTCACTAAAATTTGTGTCCCCATTTGATGATTTCTCCTCTATTCCTGTTCTGATGACAAACTGAAATTTGGGATTTTCTTTCACTTTCAGTGTTAAAGGTAAATAGGGCAATTAGAGAGGGGGATCTCCCTAGCGGGGGCACAGACAGTAATTAAAACCTGACAGGTGTTCTAATCCATCTCCATTTCATCCAAACCTAAAAAAATAAAAAATAAAACCCTACACACACAAAGATTTTTCCTTTAGTGACATAAATGTCACTAGTATAAATGGAGCCTCTTGTCTGGATGAAATTGCATTACAATTTATGACATATTCACTTATTGCACCAAGAGCTCTTTCCTGCAATAATCAATTTTCTTTCACAAGGCAAAAAGAAAAAAAACCTACCGCTCGTGCGAATGGCAGTCTGATTAAATATTTGATCAGAACTATTTTTTATGTAAATATTACTGAATACAATTAGGCCTCATGAACACTTTTTTTTAACTGCCTCTAAAAGCCCCTCCATATTAGCCTGTGTGTTTATGCACACAAACAGTGCGTCCAAGAGCAGTAAAAATGTAAAAAAAAAAAAAACATGGGACTGGGGTATGTAAACTTTTGATCAGGGTCATTTGGGTACTTTCTGTTGTCATTATGATTTAAAGAGTAAACCCAGTTGAATGATAATAAACATTAACCATGAGTGAAATAAATGTTTTTGTGTTGTCATTCATATTCTCTGAAAAATAGCCAATAAATAAAATTCTGCCAGGGTATGTAAACATATGAGCACAAATTTTATATATATAGATTTATATTTATTTTATTTTTTGTTAAAAAAAAAACACACGTCTTCATTTCAGCCTGCAAATCAACAAAATGTGATTATTTTAAAGGGGGTGATACATTTTTATACCCACTGCATGTCTATAATTGATTGCTAATTAACCGCTTGTCGACCGCCCCGCATACATGTACTGTGGGGTGGCGGCTCCTCTGGGCTGAATCATGTACAGGCACGTCATTCTGCCCTTCCGCACACGTGCCACTGGCAACCCGCTCACGCTGTGATTGGACACAGCGGGAGCCAATCATTGGATCCGGCGGATTAAAAAAAAATATGCCGCAATTCAGAATGTTTGAAAAGTGCAGCCAGAATACTTCTATTCATTGACTGATAAAACTTCGGTCCTGAAAACACTGGATCAACCTGACGGTTAGGATTTTTGGAAAGAGCCTTTTAAATCAAGGCAGGAATTTTAGAACTACGCACAGAAAACAACATCTCAGAGCAAAAACTCTATGGGGGAGATTTACTAAACCTGGAGAGGGCACAATCTGGTGCAGTTCTGCATAGAAACCAACCAGCTTCCAGGTTTGTTTGTTTTTTGGGGCCAAAGCTTAATTGAAGAAGCTGAAGTTAGAAGCCAATTGGCTACTATGCACAGCTGCAGCAGATTTTGCACTCCCCTATGACTCATAAGTTATTAGCACTTACTCTTTGTAGTTTTATAGCCAGGACAATGGAACGCGTACACAGAATAAGAGACGTCAAGCAGGTCAGGATAACAAAGCCATCGAACACCAGGATGTAGTGAGTGTTCTTCTGAGCTGAAAGAGAATCAGCATGAAGATCTGTATTTCACAATAGGTTGCTATAAACCATTTTGACACACAAAAGGTGAGAGAAAAAAAATCCACACTCAACAGTTCTCATTGGTTGGATGTATGCCCCTTTAGAATAGTATTAACCATCAGAGTTTTTCGATAAAATAAGTGCAGTTTACATCTTTCAATGCCCCTGGCTCCTGCTTTCTCAGTGGAGCCTCCCTGAACTTCGGGTCTTTGAAAAAAAAAAATGTTAATAGTGGACAATGCAATCTCCAATCAGTCTGCTAGCTTGGAGAAGGGATGAGAAGAGGAGCATTGCCATGCTAGGCTATGGGGCAGTGTGGTTCTATTATGCACACATGAATGGGACACAGCTCTAGTTCCTGTATGCGAAGGTGGCTATATAGGACACTGCAAGAGAAAGGAGCCACCCTAAAACCGGAACCCTGGGGCAATGGTCATGTCACCAGCCTAAACTGAAACATAGGCAAGGATTAAAAGATAAAGAAGCTGTGTAAGTTATCAATTCAGCTGCTGAAAGTGCTTAAAATAACTGAAGGTATGAGATCACCTTAAAAAAATGGGAATTGCTTAATATTCTTTAAAAATATGTGTTAAAATGCAGTCCCCAAAACCCTGAATCTCTTTAAAGTTAAAGAGTTTGTTATTCTAAAAAAAAAATGTATCCTGTTCCCTTAAAGCATGTTACACAATATAGTGCTTGTGTTGTGCAACTTGGCCCCCCGTATCAATTGAAATACCTGGCTGATCCTGCCTGGCTATGCCCTCCGCCCTGTAAATTGACCACGTTATATCATGGCTGCTGAGCCCTGACACCGTGGTCAGTTTACATGCCTCCATCATCCACAGCCCTGCTTTCTGCTCTCCTGTGCCCTCCCCTCTCTACCTGTCAGCTCGGCCCACTTCACGATCCTCCCCTCCTGGTGCAATCAAATCTATAATATAAGCATGCCACCCCCTCTGTTCTAGAACGCTATGTGTCCCTGTGCCTGAGCTGTATAAAAAAAGATGCTGATTATATTGTATATCAGAGTGTCTCCCAGTGCTCACGTGACTCCTGGATCTCTGTCCTCTCTCCTCCCCAGCTGAAGTCAGTGGCAGTGCTCGGCCCCGTCCACTATAGCTGTCAGCTGGGCAGAGGAGAGAGCCGAGGAGTCACGTGAGCGCCGGGAGCCGCTCTGCTATAAGGAATAATGGGCATTTTTTTATACAGCACAGGCACATAGCGCAATAAAACAGAGAGAATGGCATGATCATCATATAGTGGGTTAGCAACCACTTTAAAGGTTCCTTTTAATTCTGGGGACTTAAATGGACATATTGGCTGAAGTGGTAATTCTGCCACCAGCATAAAAAGTTTACATTGAACATTATTTTAGAATTTATTTTCTGGTGTGGAAAAATTATGATTAGGCCTGGAAGTTATGATGGACCTGTAACAGACCACAGTTACTTCATGACTTGACTCACTGGAACCAGATATATGCCAGTCCTTGCATTCCTGAATAGTAGCATCGCTGTCAAAGAAGATCTTCACCTTTCCACTATGAGCCTGGTTATCGAACGTTATCTGTAAATATACAAGGAAAGAATGGTAAAATATGAAAAAAAAAAGTAAAATCTGTCACAATACATGCATACAGATGTACATTCAGAGCACTAAATCCATTAACTATCTGGAAAAGTAGCTTTGCGCTGTATTATACAAAGTTATTGTGATTGTACGCTTTGTAAATACATTTATACAAGTTCCATATCACTTAAAAAGAACTTTCTATTAATACATATGCAGTAAAATGCACTTTTCACCTATTTTTCCTTTTTTTAATTAAACAGTGTACCCAGAACCATTTTGCATCAGTCCACGCCCCAGAGGAACTTAAAGTCTAATACTGCCGCCTCCATCATTCAGACACACACCATATATGGGCAGAGACTGGTTGACTGTGGTCTCTATCTAGATTGGGGGTTGGATGGCATAAGGAGGTAAATACACAACTGCAGTAATCCCAATCTAGGCACTGTGTGCTCCCTGCACTTTGGGCAGGACACAAGGAGTCTAGGTAATGTTTAATAGAAAGGTTTATAGGTCTTCTAAAATTGTAGGTAGAATAAAACCAACAAAGAGCACCAGATCGTGCCCAAATGTTTTTAAACATAGAAGTGAGTTACACTTGTATTTGGAAGTTGGGTGGGAGCTTTACAAAGAACAAGATGATTCGGATTAAAGTTTGCATCCGTGGTATATAAAGCCTCCTGGCTGGCCACTAAAGGGCTGTGTATACAGGCTTTGGTTTGTTGCTTTTCTCTGTATACAAGTCAATAGGAAGCAGCTTGAAGCAGGTTGATACAACTTAGGAGGTAGTCAGATGGAACACCAAAGAATCATTTCAGATGTGATCAATATGTACCTCATAGTTGCCAACATTGTCAAAAAAATTTTAGGGACATTTTTTTGTCTGTAGGCGGGGTTTTATTATAATTAGGGGAAGGGGCATGCATTTGTAGGTGTGTCATATCTGAAGGAGAAAAATGGGCCTGGTTTAAACTAAATAGTGGGCGTAGGATGGAGGGACAGCAGGCCCAGGTCCTACACCACAATAGCAATATGTGTATTCCAGAGAGTTTAACAATCAGCAGATAAAGATTCTCCAATCACCTGGTGTTATCGCTTCAATCATCCCAGCACCTTGGTTGTTATGGTGTCATGATGATTGAAGCGCATTATTTCTATTATTACATTGTAATATAAAATTAAATAGTTCAACTCACCATAATGCAGAATCAGTGGGAGCCCTGAGTGTGTCACTTGTCACCAAATGCTATCAGGCGCCCCCAGCGGAGTCCCTCGTTACATCAGGTGTCCTCAGCGGAGTCCCTCCTTACATCAGTTGTCCCCAACGGAGTCCCTCCTTACATCAGATGACCCCAGTGGAGTCCCTCCTTACATCAGGTGCCCCCAGGGGAGTCCCTCCTTACATCAGGTGCCCCCAGGGGAGTCCCTCCTTACATCAGGTGCCCCCAGGGGAGTCCCTCCTTACATCCAGTGTCCCCACGGAGTCCCTCCTTACATTAGGTGTCCCCAGCAGAGTCCCTCCTTACTTCAGGTGTCCCTAGCAGAGTCCCACCGTACATCAGATGTCCCCTGCAGAGTCCTTCCTTACAGAAGACCAGCACTGTAGGCAGAAGGGAAGAACCAAGAGGTGGAGCCTAGGTGGCAATGAAAGTGGCTGCCAATAGAAATTCTATTGGCAGCCGCCTTTCATCGCAACCCCGGCTCCGCCTCTTGACTCTTCCTCACGAGCTGGTCTTCTGTAAAATGGAGACGGAGACAGAACCATTGCCGGCCGTGGGCCTCTAGCGGCGGCGTGGAAATCGGGAAAACGTGGATTGCTCAGGACATTCCCCGGGAATCGTTAAGACCGGGACAAAGGTCTAAATCCCGGGAATGTCCTGGGAAATCCATGACTGTTGGCAAGTATTGTACCTGTAAACATGCAGTATTTGCCTATCAACTCTAGTGGTTTGGGACCATCAACACAAGCCGATTGGAAGGCTTTTTTGTGGAATGGTTGAGCCAAAGGCCAGCTGTGCACCACACTCTTTGTAGGAAACCCTGGGTAGGAGACATTGCTGGGAGCACAGTGGTTTTGAGGGAAAAAAACTGAAATTCAAACCCCTTCCCACTCTCTTCAATTCTAGGGAGAAGGGCGCTGTTGTCCGAAAATCAGCTGAATGCATAATTCGGCTAGGGTGCTCAAATCTTTAAATACCACAGCATACAACCATTTTAGATACATAGCATAGTACTAAGTAGGGGTATTTTTATATTAGACCAAATGGGTTCCATGCCAAATTAATCTCAAGACTTGCCTTGTTGTGAAACATGTAGCAATCTGGCAGCTCACGGACCTGTATGGTTTGAAGGTCAATGCCCTTCAGCCTGAAGGAAATCTCAACTTTAATAAGTCTGCAATAAAAAGAAATGATAGACTTTATACGACTGATATTAAAGCGCTTCAATAAGAATAGACAAAGATTCATTACCTGTAGAACTCTATGCTGAAGAAGGACGAATTGGCCATCAGCAGGTCATAAGAGTGGTTGGTCATCAGCATTTCCTGGGATATGTGTAGACATTCTAAAAAGCATAGAGGAACATCAGAACACAGACAGGGGCACACACAATGTACAAAGGGGAGACAGTCTGGACTTGGCAGGTGGGTAATGTTGGAGAATTTGAACTTGGCTTCAGCCAGGTTATAGGACAGAGTGGTTATGGCCTTGTTCCCACAGCATCTCCAGCTCGGTAAGTCAATCAACAAATCTGTAGATGTGTGAGAGATGTTGTTTATGGTATTAAGCATAGACAATCTTTGGTTTTCCCATACCCAGCAAATTTGTTATTGGTAAGAGTTATTGGTAAGAGTTATTGGCAGTGGTTCAGAGGGGTTTGGATGCTTAGAGGGTTACATAAATGGGTTTCCCTGCCAATTATGAGTGATAGGTCATATGTTAAATAGCTTCCTTTTATACATCAAAATGGTATAAATATATCCTTGAAATGTAGCACCATTCTGTTAAGTGGCCATGAACACTCACCGGCCACTTTATTAGGTACACCTATTCAATTGCTTGGTAACATAAATTGCTAATCAGCCAATCACATGGCAGCAACTCAAAGCATTTAGGGCATCTAGACGTGGTGAAGGTGACTTGCTGAAGTTCAAACCGAGCATCAGAAGGAAGGGGATTTAAATGACTTTGAACATGGCATGGTTGTTGGTGACAGACAGGCTGGTCTGGTCATTTCAAAAACTGCTGATCTACTGGGATTTTCTTGTACAACCCCCTCTAGGGTTTACAGAGGATGGGCTGAAAAAGAGAAAATATCCAGTGAGTGGCAGTTGTATGGACGAAAATGCCTTCTTGTCAGAAGAGAATGGGCAGACTGGTTCGAGATCATAGAAAGGCAGCAGTAACACAAATAACCACTCATTACAGCCAAGGTATTCAGAATACCACCTCTAAATGCACAACACATTGAACCTTGAAGCAGATGGCCTACAGCAGCAGAAGACCACACCAGGTGCCACTCCTCTCAGCTAACAGGAAACTGAGGCTACAATTAACACAGGCTCACCAAAATTGGACAATAGAAGATTGGAAAAAGTTGCATGGTCTGATGAGTCTCTATTTCAGCTGTGACAGTCAGATGGTAGGGTCAGAATTTGGCCTAGACATGAAAGCAAGGATCCATCCTGCCTTGTATTAACAGTTCAGGCTGGTGTAATGGTGTGCGGGATATTTTCTTGGCACACTTTAGGCCCCTTAGTACCAAATTGAGCATCGTTTAAATGCCACAGCCTACCTGAGTATTGTTGCTCACCATGTCCATCCCTTTATGACTGCAGTGTCCCCATCTTCTAGTGGCTCCTTCCAGCAGGATAATGCACCATGTCACAAAGCTCCAACCATCTCACCACTGGTTTCGTGAACATGACAATGAGGTGCCTGTACTCCACAGTCACCAGATCTCAATCCAATAGAGCACCTTTGGGATGCGGTGGAATGGGAGATTTGCATCATGGATGTGCAGCCGACAAATCTGCAGCAACTGTGTGATGCTATCATGTCACTATGGACCAAAATCTCTGAGGAATGTTTTCAACACCTTGCTGAATATTTGCCACAAAGAATTAAGGCAGTTCTGAAGGCAAAAGGGGGTCCAATCCGGTACTAGCAAGGTGAACCTAATAAAGTGGCCGGTGAGTGTGTATACATTCAATTAACTTGAATTATATTTTCACTACACAAGATAGCGTTCTAGATTCTTCTACAATAGCATAAGTATGTGGACATTTGTGTGCAAGTGCTTCAAAGACTAGGCTGCAGTAAACAAGCATCTTGGAGCTGTGGCAGATTTACTGAACCATAGCAGTGCTCCAGGAGAACCCCAGCCAATGCTTTTTTATAGATTTGGGTTTGAATGTCTGTCAAAGTCTGGGTCCCCATTTGGGAAAGTTCTTTTTACTATTTGTCCTGTTAGACATTTTCAATGGATAAGAAAGTAAAAAAGGATACTAAAAATTGTACTGGAACGTGAGAAGAGGTAATATCTTAAAATTGAGGACTTCTGTTCCGACTGTCAAAGGTGGGATGTCCCTTCATTTCAGGAAGATTTCCACTTCTTATTTTATATTCAAGGACAGAAGTGATGGTGACACAGAGCAATGAATAACAGAGATGCTCAAATACTTCCCCATTCCATCCAAATGTTAACATTTTCTACTGGAGTGGGAAATCATATGGACACCACTAAACCAACATCAAATACCTGTCTCCACAGTAGGGTCTATATAGAAGGTCTCATTGGATGGATGTATAGACCCTTTGTGATAATGCTGCTTACAGATCTTCAGCCCTTTCCTCTTCTCATTATTGTCATAGCTGACCGTGCCAAGTGAAAGATTGCCAATGTGACGGTACTGTCAAAAGACAGGATAAAAACCAGTAACACTAGAGAGGCTATTGTCTTTGCAAAATTAAAGTTTGTACAAAAAAATTTAAGAAGGACTTAAAACTGGTCCCACAATTGGATTTTTTATACATACTTACCTGTAAAATCCATTTCTTTCAAAAGGACATCACGGGACACAGAGCAGGCTATATATTCTATACATACTGGGTTATACGCCACCTATAGGTGAATGGACACCAATAATCAATAAAAAACAAATTGGAAGTTCCCCCTCCTATATAACCCCTCCCACACTGGGAGCACTTCAGTTTTGTAGCAAGCAATGAACTCCACCAAGACAGAGGGGGGAGGGACCTCTCTGTCCCGTGATGTCCTTCAAAAGAAAATGGATTTTACAGGGAAGTATGTATAAAAAAATCCAATTTTCTTTCTCGGACATCACGGGACACAGAGCAGGCTATATATTCAATACATACTAAGACGTCCCAGAGCAATGCCTGAGGGGAGGGAGACAATTAAATAAATCCAATTAAACCACAGCCCTTAATATGCTGTGGCCAAGAAACTGAATCCTCTGCTGTTCTAACATCAACCTGATAGAATCTTGCGAATGTATGTACTCAGGACCATGTAGCGGCCTCATAATCTGTGCATCGACGTCTGGTGGCAGAAGCCCAGGAGGTCCCTATCTCCTGGTGGAAAGAGCTCTCACCCTGAATGGGGGAGCTCTCCCCCTTTACCCTTAAATTTGAGTAATCAGCTGGCTAATCCACAGTGAAAACAGCTGCCTTGGATGCCGCCCGACACTTCCTAGGGCCTTCAGGCAACAAAAAAAAAGGCATCAGTCCTACTGATGTCTACAGATACCCTCAGATAGATCTTAACAGCACGCACCACCTGTAGAGAGTGCAATGGTCTCTGCGCCGGTGAGGAGGGCTGAGAATAAAAAGAAGGTAACATAATATCTTCATTGAGATGAAAGGTCGACACTACCTTCGGCAGGAAGGATGGAAGAGGCTACAACACCACCTTATCCTGGTGCAATCTCAAGTCTGGCTCTTTGCAAGAAAGAGCTGCCAACTCCGAGACCCCTCTGGCTGGGGCGATGGCAAAGAGAGAGACTAGTTTCCTAGTCAAAAAGACCAAATTCAAATCCCCTGGACAGGAAGGCAATCCATCTGGAGGTAACAGCTGAGTTACCCTTTGTAGACAAGTCCTGATCAAGGAGTGAGAAGCCAAGGCCTCTGGAGATATATAAACAGACAATGCAGAAACTTGTCCTTTGACAAAACCAGATTCAATCCCATGGACAGGGAGAAAATCTAACAGGTGGTAACAGATGAGTAAGGTCCTGATCAAGGAGCCAGAAGTCAAAGGTTTCCAAAAACATATGGACAAGGCAGAAACCTGTCCTTTGATTGTAGTCAAAACCAGCTTCAAGTCTACTCCTGCTTGAAGAAAGACTAGCATTTTACCAATCACATACTTGCAGGGTTGCCATTTCCTGGCCTCACACCACGCAATGTGAGCCTTCCAGACCCTGTGATAAATCTTCCTGGTGACTAGCTTTTTAGCGTTTACCATTGTAGATAACACAGGGCCCAAAAACCCCAGGATCTCTCAATACTGTGGCTTCAATCGCCATGCCGTCAGCTTAGCGCACAAAAATTCGGGTGGAATATAGGACCCTGAGAGAGTAGATCGGATCGGACCAGAAGTTGCCAAGGCCCATCCACCATTAACCTCATTATCTCTGGGTAGCAAGGCCTCCTGGCCCAATCTGGCGCCACCAGAATGACTGTGGCGGCCTCCTCCCGAATTTTGTGCAAGGGATGCTGTAGCTGAGAGATTGGGGGAAAGGCATAAATCAAGGAGAACTGGGCTCATGGAATCACCAGAGCCCCTACTCCTATAGCACAAGAATATCCTGCTCGGGACACAAACAGCTGGACTTTGTTGTTGAATCAGGATGCCAGTAGATCAACCTCTGGCATCACCCAACGCAGGCAAATTTCCTGAAACACTTCGGGCTGTAATGACCACTCTCCCGGTGTATCTGTTGGCGGCTGAGAAGTCTGCCTTCCAATTTTCCCACGCCTGGGATGTGAACTGCAGAGAATCTTGCAAACTTGCCACTGCTGTGGTCTTGTCGGCCTGTACCCTTATCAGGTAGCCCTGCACCTGGATGTCCAATCCCTCAGAGCTAGCCGAATAGCTCGTAGCTCTAGGAGGTTTATGGGCAATCTCTGCTCCACCAAGGACCATCTGCCCTGGACTGTGGAGTCCCCCATGACCATGTCCCAGCCTACAAGCCTGGCATCTGTGGTCACAATCTTCCAAGATACTGGAAGAAAAGATCTGCCCCAAGACAGATTCTGGTTTACGAACCACCAGATGAGACTCCATCGAGCCCTGGGAGATAATGATTTACAGGAATCCCAAGTCTGCAATTGTCTGTTCCACTCTGCCTGGATGTTGCGCTGAAGGGCCCTGAAGTGACACTGTGCATAAGGAACTGCCTCGAAAGAGGCTACCATCTTCACTAGCAGCCTCACACAGAGGAGAACTGAAGAGTGTCTCATCTCCCTCACCTGGCTTACCAGAGCCTTGAGGTCGCTGATCCTCTCAGCGGTGAGAGTATCCTTTGTTATGTACCAGGTAGAGAGACTGACAGCAGGGGACGGCCTCTCCTACGACCCCAGTTCGAGGGAACACTGGGGTTGAGACAGCGGCCACAAGAGCACGGTGAGGTATGAGTGCCTGTGACAGTCCAATGGTGTTCACCAGCAGGAGATCAGCGGGATCGCTGGAGATGGAGATGACCTGTGGATGGAAAGGTGCAGTTAGATGGGAGCTACCCAGTTGAGCTGGAGGCCACTGAGGTCTGGATGGCAACAGGCACTGAAGCGGAGTCAGGTGGAAGCAGGTTCGGCAACAGGCTGGCAGTGAGGTACAGAGGAGCAGACAAAAGAGTGGTCGAGACAAGCCAGGATCGGGTGCAGGCAGATAGGAGAGTCGTAGACAAGCCGGGTCGGTAACAGGTTCAGAACAGGATATCAGGTTCCGCGTTAACACGGGTAACGCTGTAGATCAGATAGCACCCGTCTGCTGAATGGCAGAACTAGAACTGGTAGCGTTGTTCTTCTATCGAAAAACGCAAAAAAACCTTTGATGCGGTAGCAAAATTGGCGCAGGCAAATATGCATGCTTGAGGTCTATTGATGCCAAAAAATCTCCTTCCTGGAGCGAGGCAATCATTGAGCAGATTGACTCAATGGAATACTGCAAGAAACTGGTTTAGGACCTTGAGATTTAGAATAGGCCTTACCTCCCCCTTTTGCCTTTGGACCGTAATAGGTTCGACCATTAAGCAAGCAGGCATGTGTTTATGCAAAACGTGCTTATGTAAGTAAGCAAGCATGCATCTTTTTATGCACAACATGCATTCATAGGCACCAGGTGTCTCTGCATCATGTGTGCTATGCATCATGCAACCTATGCAGACACCTATGCAGAGAGGCTCCCATGCAGACACAAGTCTCAATGTGACACAGGCCAATGCGACCCAGGCCCATGCGAATCAGTCTTCATGCAACACGATCCCTATGCGACAAGTCTCTATGCAGCACAGGTTTATGCAACACGAGCCTGTATGCAACCCGAGTCTTATGCGACATGTGTAACTTTGCAACCCTGTGGTTTAGCCCACATGCATTTTAACAACCATGTTTAACAAACGTGTTTTAAGCAAACAAACGTTTAAGCAAACACATGCTCCTGCAACATTCATTAAAGCAGACGTGCTTTTTTAGCAACCATACGTTTATGCCAGTTTGCAAGCATGCCCCTGTTCAACTGCAACCGGGCTCAAGCAGGATGAGCCAAGCACATATGCATCCAATGCAGGCCTCTATACTGCTTCAGAACAGTAAAAAAATAAGCACCGATGCCCAACCAAGGAAAAAGAAGCCTTTAATCAGGACTCAAAGCTTTATATCTGAAGGCTCCTTAACACATGGGCATTATCAACAGGGCAGGCCAGGGAATTACTTAGGGATGTGACTGCTGCATGGACAGCTGGTACTCCCCCCCTTCAAAAAGCTTTCCTACATAGGATATATTAGAAGCCCAGTAATTTTATGGTGTTCCACACGTCCCTAAGTGAACGTGGGAGAGAAAATCTCCCACGACATACGACTGACCCACGTGGACCTGTCTACCAAATAAGGAAGATTATATAGGATACGTCCTTTCGAAAAACC
>BLSH010086440.1:590959-605354 GCA_018402905.1 Glandirana rugosa
TCCCCCCCCCCCCCCCCCCTTCCAAAAAGCTTTCCTGCATAGGATATATTAGAAGGAATAAACCATCTGTCCAGGTGCACCCAGTCAGCATACAGCACCCTCTAAAAGAGAGGGTGCAAGTGAATCCCTGCACACCTTGTGGTATTTTAATGACCCAAGGGAGGAATACGCATCCACAGGACCCTCCACTGCAGGTAACCTGAATGCTGCACATACCTTATGTGTAAGTGCCTGGATCAGCAGCCTCAGATTGAGAGGCAGGTGTCCTTGGGGATTCTTCTGGCTCAGGACTCTCTGAAGCAGAAGTGTCTGTAAAAGAATAGGCCAGATCCCTTATAGCTACCTCCTTTCCCTCATCAACCCATTCTCGTTCCAGAATCGGAGGGTTAGGGGAAGGAGACCTGTGTGGTAGAAGCAATCATACCAGCAATCCTGATTTTCAAGCTCAGCAAGGCTGCCGATAGGTCATCTTTAGTAACATACTGTGAGGAAACAGATGAGGGGTCAGCTACCATACCAGAGAGCCGCAGCGGTTTAGATGGCGTGGTTGCTTCTGGTCTCTCAGGGGAAGCAATGTCCACAGTGATCTGACTAGCCTCAGCAAGGGCTGTGGTAACACACCTGTGCCTCTAGCCTTATTACAGGCAGCTTTGCTCCCCCCTGTGCTTCCTGGAAGCCATGGCTGCTAGTGCATGCACTGCTTTGCCCACGTTCCCCGAACCCAGCTTCCTGCTCAGCCTGACTCAGCTCCCACCCCTAGACTCACACTTCACAGGAACTTCTGTCTTCTTAGCGAGGCCCGGGTACCATTTATCTTAGCTTGATGCCGTTTGAAATAGATCCGGTATGAAGGCTGTCCCTGATTCTAAAAAGAACCTGTGTGGGAACAAGCATAGAAGCTCCACAGAGCTGTAGAAGTGACCATCCACCTTCAAGACACTGGCGAAAAAACTGAAGTGCTCCCGGTGTGGGAGGGGGTGTTTGTTTTTTATTGATTACCAGTATCCATTCACCTATAGGTGGCATATAACCCAGTATGTATAGAATATATAGCCTGCTCTGTGTCTGTCCCGTGATGTCAGAGAAAGAAAAACGGATGATTCGTTTTGAGTAGATTTTTACAGAGTAAATTACTAGTAGACATCTTCTTGCTGAAGGCAAACAAACATTGAGCCAGATGGCAGACAAGTTAAAGTGCCAGATTATACCTTTACTGTTACAATTAGAGACAAAGCACCAGCATAGTCGCTTGAAAATCCAAATTCCGGGTGTAGGCATACCCATCCTTTAATGAAGTGCTTGGCATCAGCAAAACAGGACTGAGCAGGGACATGTGGGAGGCAGGAGAAGAGGACTATGCAAATATCGACAAAAAGTTCCAGCAAAAAGGTACATTCCAGTTTATTTATCTTTTTGTTATAAGGTCTCATGCACACAGGACGTTCTTGGATTGCTTTTTAGCTTCAGACGTTTTTTCCTACAGTCAATAAACTTCCCATCATGTTATCCTATGTGTTCATGCACACTGTTTTTAGCTGGGGCATTTTTGAGCTGTAAAAAAAAAACCCCAAGACTAGTGGGTTCTGAGAGATGTTTTCAGCTGTAAAAATACTCAAAAACGCATAAAACCGTCTCTCACCAATGTTTTTGGTAAAAACGCTACTGCTCAAAAACGCTAGTGCAAATGCTGAAAAAAGCTGACAAACTCACTGCAAAGCTACTGACGTTTTTAGAACTTTTTTATTTTTTTTTAACGTCCTGTGTGTATGAGGCCTAATGCTTCTTTTTTATCACCGTTACAGTTTTGTACTCAGAACTTGGTTATTAATACAATATCTACATATTCTTTTACATGATTTATTCTATCCAATAAGATAAAGTAACTCTTTGTCGCACTGCCTACATTATATACATATAATAATTCATTTTATATTTTATGTTGTCTTCTTGTAGCCCTGATGAAGGAAACCCTATGAAACCTGGAGGCACGTTTGTTTTATTAAATGTAACATCTTCTAGATGTTTAATATGTCTGGTATTATCCTCCTTCCACACCAGTCTATCACAGACACGTGCTACACTACAGGCCAATACTCCCTCTAGAGCTGCCTAAAATGGAAATCTTTTTCTAGAAAAGACCTGAGATTTCCTAGCAATAGAAGTAAAACTGGCCATACACCAGTAGAATTTTTGGAACAATCTTTCGATTTCTAATTGTTCGTGGGGTCAAATCGAAAATCATTTTCAAACCTAGTGATGTGAAAATTTAAGGGAGCAGCATGGAAAATGATTCCTCAAATGTATGAATTTCTAACAAACCGTGTATATGATTTTCATAATTCAATGCATACCAAAATTGAATGTTAAAAGCAAATTAAATTTTGAAGTACTTTCAAATGACATTAGTCAAGTCTCTGTTCAATGTACTGTTGAGATTTTTCATGTGAACCTTTGTTCGAAAATCTTGCAGCGCTCACCTCAGACGGACCTCTGAGAATCAATGACCCAGGTTTCCCTTACCAGTTCAGAAGCTACCAGGTCCAGAAACCAGTTCCAAACATACAAACAAAATAAGAAATTCCATCTAGGGGTGTCTTTTTTAGATTTGTTGCAGTGCTTTAAAACAGGAGGGAGGGATGAGGGTGCATAATGCTCCAAAAACCAAAACAGATACAGGAAACCGCTAATGCCTCGTACACACGGTGCGACGGTTGGACGACCAGATGTCCAAAATCGTATGTTGGCTGTTGTGTCTCGCGTACTGACGTGCACTAAGCAATCGTATGACCAAGCCTAACGTGGCGACATGCTAAGAGCATATAAAGAGGAAGTCCAGGTGAATGTGATTTGTGAATTAGGAATGTAGTTTACACTAACTGACACTTCCGGCCGTTCCTGACTTCTGAGCATGCGTGTTTTGCACGTACAGCTTTGTTGGCCCAACTTCTCTGTACACACGGTACAACAGTACGACGCCTTGTTGTACGACAAAAGTTTTCTAGTCTGCTCATCCAACTTCTGTTGTACAACCGTCGCACGTGGCTGTTGTAATCGCGGGTGCCAACGGTAGGTTTATCGTACAACAAGCTGTTGTACAACGATTGTACCGTGTGTTAACAGTAACCTTTGTTGGAGGTAGAGGGGATAGCCAGCTAATTAAAGCTTTGTATAAGCAGTCCCAGTCCTTACAGTGCCCTCTGGCATTAATCATCATAGCACATGCACACTTGAGGTTTTGGACCAAGGTCCTACTCACAATGTCCAAGGACAGCTGTGATCCATCCAGCTTCCATCCACATGTGATGCCCTCCAGCAAATGTATTTAAATTCAAGCTCTTTCAGGCTCTCAGTCAAGCACAAACTGAGGCCTAGCAACAGCTAGGGGCTACCTCCCAGTAGCCCCTAGAGAACAACAATCTCTGAACAAGCTCCCCAAACAGGTTAGAGAAGGATTTATAACTTCAGTGGCTGACCCTACTATTCTATCTCTGGAAACTGTTTCCAGAGGCAGACAGGAGTGATCAACTACTAGCCTTAGGGAAACCTAGCCAGACCTATCAAATAGATTGTTGGCCCAAAGAGTGAAGCAGAGCCAAAACCACATTTAGTAGAACAGGGTGGTACAATCTACTAGTTTATGGGCAGCTTATGGGTCTGAGATCATTGGTATCGCTTGCTTTCCTCAACCCCCCTCCACCCGTGCAGCCCTTTCTTTCCAGCCCTGATGAGAACCCTCTCTCTTTTCCCCCTATTCCTTTTGGGCACCAGACAAGAATCTCTAACATTTCTAACATTGTCAAGAATTCTAACATTCTAAGTCAGTTCTTATTGAGTAAGTCCTTCTTATTGAACCAGGAATTTTAGTAATGTACAAGCACCTCCAATAGCAAGTATTTTACAGTACTGTACTTCACACCTTACTTACCTGGTCAACCACATAATACATACTGGTGTAGAAATCTTCCTGAGTGTAAACTGTGAGGCTGTAGTCATCTTCATCTATGCCAGTATATCCTTTGAGAAACAAATGTTTGAAGGCCATTGTGTTCTCTTCCTTGAAGGAAACCACTAGTTGGTTGCTCAATCCAAACAGGACCAGCTGAAAAAAAGAACCCAATTAATTCAGAGGAATGACAATGCATTAGGAGGTGTACACTCATTTTAAGATCACAATGTGCTTAGGCTTTTAGTCCCAAGATGGGATCCCTTACTTTTGGCTGCAGAAATTCCTTTATTACATTGTTGGAAGCTGGGATAAAGGTACACCAGAACTTCCAGATACAGTCAATTTGAGGTTTTTAGGCATTGTGTAGCAATATTCAGGGGGCTTCACAGGTATCACAAGATACTCTGGATGCTTTTATTATAGTATCAGCAGACTCTTATGAGCAGCTTTATTTGGCAACAGTTAGTTTAATAGGTTTGGAATACAGAACAGTTACTTTAAAATGGAACAAAAAGTATTTTTAAGTTGTGGAGATCCACATAAGGAGTGTATTTCTTGCAGTGGGCCTACAAATGCATAGTCCTGCATTGGGAGAATGGGAAAAAGGCAACTATGTAGAACCGCAAAGCAGGCAGCAGAGCCTACAATGAACTTACAAGGCTGCCTTATGTACATACACTATATGGACAAACATTTATGAATACCTCAACATCACACCTGCACTATATAGTCAAAGGGTAAGCGGCCCTCCCTCCAAATTTCTGAGTTCAGGTGTTTTCAGTAAAGGGTACTGTTAATGCTAAAGCATGCAAAGACCTTTTAGACTATTATGCACTTCCAAACTTGTGGCATCAGTTTGGGGGAAGACGCTTTTCTGTTCTACCATGACTGTGCCCCTGTGCTAAAGTCAGTTCCATAAGGACATGGTCTGGTGAGTTTGGCCTAAAGGAACTTGGCTGACCTGTGTAGCACTATCCCATATGGGGCTGCTATAGATCTGCACTGCTTGGGAAAGCACCTGTCTAAGGCAGCCAGGCACACGGCAACATTCCATTCACTCTGGCTCAGAAATCAGTCTAGGAAATATTCCTTTTGTAATGTATTGCTGAAGAAACTTGTAACAGGAGAGGATAGAGGGGTGTGGGAAACTCCAAAATGCTAAGAACAACTAGCAGAGGACACTTCTCTATCAGTGGCAGTAGCACAAGGACAGTTTGATTAGTACAGTCTGCTGGTACACAGTTGAAGACCATGCAGGAACAAATAGCACAAGTAGTTGTAGACTAAGACAGTCTATGGATGCACACAGCTGAAGACCATGCAGGAGCATACAGTACAAGGTTGCAGACTAAGACAGTCTGAATTTTGAGGCTGGGAACCACAAGATAGTTTGCAGCACAACTAGTAGGCTGAACAGTTCAAGCATCCACAGCTGGAGACTAAGGATGGGCTCGGCTTGTTCAGAACCAAAAGTGCCCGAGCCCGCCAGGAGTGAACCCTGCTCTGCACTAATCACAGGCAGTGAGACATTTCCCTGATGCGCGGCTGCAGCGATCAGGGAATGTCTCACTGCCTGTGATTAGTGCAGTGCAGGTTTCACTTCCTGGCGGGCTTTTGGGCATGTTCGGTTCCAAACAAGCCAGAGCCCATGTTTACTAGAGACCATGGATAACCTACAGCACGGGAATTTGACTACTAACAGATCCTGGGGGTAGAGAACAAGTCCATGGGCTCGGTTCATAGGTCCAATGCTGATTGTGAGCCAGGTCTTCTCATCCAACATCAATACCTGACCTCACCTATACTCTTGCCTAACTAGGCACAAATTTCTAAATACACACTCCCAACATCTTAACCACTTCCACATCGCGTGCAATAGATTTACTGCGGCAGTGTGGATGCGTACCGCGAATCGCCGTAAATAGACAGCGATTTTCGGAGTGGCAGCTAGGGGGCGCGCGCGCCCACCACACTCCAGAGGAGTGTGCCCGCGGCTCGGACGGACCCGATGCCCGCTGGCGAGCCGCGATGAGCTGCCAGAGCAAAAGAACGGGGAACCGCTGAAGTAAACACGGCGGTTCTCCGCTCTGTCAGTGGGAACATAAGAGATCTACTGATCCGTGTCACTGGGATCAGTTAGATCTCTTATGCCCATAACAGCCCAGCCCTCACAGTTAGAACACGCCTGGGGAACACTGTTGACCCCTAGATTTCCCCCTGCAGGTTAAACCGTTCACTGCCAATGACATTTATACAGTAATCAGTGGATATTTAAATTTCTGATCGCTGTATAAATGTCATTGGTCCCAAAAAAGTGTCAAAATGATCCGACATGTCCGCCACAATATCGCAGTACCGCTAAAAATCACAGATGGCCACCATTACTAGTAAAAAAATAAAAACCCCAGAAATGAATTCTCATCATTCGTAAACGCGGCAACTTTTGCGCAAACCAATCAATAAATGCCGATTGCGATTTTTTTTTTTTACCAAAAATATGAGGAAAAATATAAATCGGCCAAAACCGTCTAAAAAAAAATGTTTTTTTATATTTTTTTTTGGATTTGTATTTTAGCAAAAAGGAAGAAAAAATGTATTTTTTTTGCAAAATTGACGCTCTTTTTTTGTTTATAGTGGAGATCAGAAATGACGTAGAGGTGATCAAATACCACCAAAAGAAAGCTCGATTTGTGGGGGGAAAAAAGACGCAAATTTCGTTTGGGTACAATGTCGCATGACTGTGCAATTGTCAGTTAAATCGACGCAGTGCCGAATTGCAAAAAGTGCTCCGGTCCTAACGTGGGAAATCCTTTCGTGGGTGAAGTGGTTAAAGCTGAAGTTTAGGTATGGAAATTTTTACATAATTACTTTGGCCCAGCTTGGATCCAAGTATTTATGTACCATACTGGTGGGGTCCCTGGGGAACCTGGAAATCACTATAGTAGGCTCACAATGCAACAGGGCAGCAACTTGGCCCAGATGGGAAACGAACTACAGTGATTTCCGGTTTCCATGGGGATCCCACAGGTATGACCATGTTCAGTATATCTGTAAAATTATTGAGAAGACTGATTACCTTTTAATTGATTATCCAGAGATCAGTGTTTGACACAACCATTAAGTCTTCTAGATCAAAAACAAATCTGCACATACCATCAGAATATTTATGGTTTTGGAACAACCTGGAAGCTAGAGTCTGCTGGCAATAATTAATAAAATTAGAAGTCAAAGAATTAACTTTATCACCTGTGTTGTTACCATAACAATTTTGAGAACCTGCAAGGCAAGTTTCCAGGGTATCTGGCGTCGAGCCCTATACTTGTCACATGGGCTCATAAAATAGAACTTCAGATCTTCCTTCAACTTTATACCTTCCCTCTCGGACTCCTCCTGTCCCATAGAAGAAACTCTGCAAAAAACACAACAATAGCAATAGTTAAAAATCTTTGATAAACATTTTATAGAATTTTACTAAATGTGTCATTTGTAAAGCAAACTTGCAGTTCTCTACAGCACTGAAATCATGCAAAAATCACACTTTTTTTTTACAACTAATGCCAACGGTCACATTACAGTCTTTGGCAGTGACTACCGGTAGGTTTTTAACTCCCTAAAGCAAAACTGGAGTCAAATACAGCCCTTACAGCTTATAGTCCACAGGGTGTGCAAAGCATGGTACCATCATCGGAGAGGGACGAGAACCCACACATTACACAAAGCAGAAGTGGCCGAGGAGACTGTGTTGGATGGGCATAGCATGTGGACTTTGCAAGCAAAAAAGAAAGAATTAAAGAGTCTCTAAACCCTTAATAAAAAAAGTAATATATTCAGCTGACCAGTCTTTAAATGTGGTAATTGCATTAGTTTCCTTTTTTCCCCAATTCACCTGGTGATCTTCTCACAATGCTCAACACACTTGGCTATAAACTCAACACTCCCCTAACCCAATGCATCTAACAAAAAAGTCTCACATTTTAACACAAAATTCCTTCACAATATTATACATGGCATTTAAAAATCATGGTAAAATTATAAAATAACTCCTTGCTCATACAGAATATCTCACCAGCAAATAAAATTGAGATCAAGTGGGTTTCTAGCCTTCACATACGTACAGTATATACAGAGTGATCTATTCTAAAACACTTGGACCAAGTAAAGTGTCTGTTAGGTAAACATTTAAATTATAGGATTCTCCAGAGGCCCACTCCATATTTTCTGCAACTTTAAGTGCTCCATTTGTAAATGAAAGTTCATACCAATATTGGTGTCCTTTCTTGTTAAAACTGGTCCAATATACTTGCCTATGATTGCTTATTCAAGCTACGCCACCATGGTGTTTAGGAGCAAATGGGGATTGGTGGGTTGCGGGGAGGGAGGTAGGGGATGTTACTGTTTATAACCTTTGTCTTTTGCTTGGTTATTTTTCTATTTGTGTGAGATTTTGCATAATTGGCAACTTTATGAAGTGCCTCATCCGTATCTTGTTTTTTCAGAGGCCCTGCGTGGTGAATATTGGATGAGTATCTCTGTGCATATGGTTTTGATTTTGCTTCTTTTTGGCAGATTTTGGTGCATATTTGAAATTTCTTATGTGAAGCTTAATAAAAATAATTAAAGAAAAAAAAAAACTTCATAGCAGGCAAGGAATAACATTGCATGTGATCCCAAGGTGTGTGTGTACACTATATTGTCAAAAGTATTGGCGTTGTGTACACTGCAGCTGCTAAATTCACAGCAGAGGGTGTTTTTTTCAGCAGCCCCTGAACTCTCCCCAATGTTATCTTATGTGTACAACAGTCGTTTATAGTAGGTTAGAGGCAGTTGTGGTTACTGACGATTTTTTTAAAGCAGATAAATCGCAGAACTGTAGTTTAACGGCATTTCAAACGCCAAATGCATGTAAACGTGTGTAAACGTTAAGATGCAGCTTTAAGTTGCACTTTCAGCCCATTGATGTGAATGGGAGTCGCATCCAAGTTGAATCATCATGATCTGACTTGTGCTCTGATCATCTTGAAGGGGAACCCCATGACAAAATTAAAAACATGTTATGGGGTCCCCCCCAGGATATATACCAGGCCCTTTGAGCCTAACTGGTGGTTGTGGGGGTCTGTGAGTAGGGGGCTTATTGGAATCTGGAGGCCCCTTTAAGAAAGGGGGTCCCCAGATCCCACCCCCCCATGTGAATGGGTATGGGGTACATCGTACCCCTACCCATTCACCCCAAAAAAAGGCAGTGTAGTGACAACTGTACCTTTATCGTCTCCATCAGCACATTCCCCACAGAGATTACCTCTTGTATCTCTTGACCTTCCCTCTTAGAGATTGTAAGCTCTAAGGAGCAAGGCCCTCTGATTCCTACAGTATTTAAGTGTATTGTATTTGTACTGTCTACCTTCAAGTTGTAAAGTGCTGCATAAACTGTTGGCGCTATATAAATCCTGTATAATAATAAATAAAAACAAGGAGACAGTTTTGACAAGTCCTTTATTAAAGATCTTCCTTCGGTCTTCTCCTCCGCCGACCTGATCCTCCTACGACGCTGTCTCCCATCTTTGTGCCAGCTCCGCACCCTGCCAGTTTTTATATAGCCATGGGGCGTGGCCATCCAATGTCACCCTGAGATCCCACTCTTGTGCCAGCACATGCTGTCACAAGGAGTGTGGTCTCATGGTGACATCACCGGATGACCACGCCTCATGGCTATATAAAAACTGGCAGAGAGCAGAGCTGGCACAGACGAGAGACAGCATCGGAGAAGGACCAGGTTGGCGTCGGAGAAGACCGAAGGAAGATCCTTAACTACATCAATACTGGGCACGAAAAACCCCCTTCCTGTCCAGGCCATTTTTCAGCTTTCAGTGCTATCACACTTTGAATGACAATTATTCAGTCATGCAACATTGTACCCATATGAAATTTGTGTCCTTTTTTTCACACAAATAGAGCTTTCTTTAGGTGGTATTTAATCACTAGTGGGTTTTTTATTTTTTGTGCTATAAATAAAAAATGACTGAAAATTTTGTGAAAAAATGCTTTTTTTTCCTTTGTTTCTGTCAAAAAAATTAGCAAATTAGTGATTTTTCTTCATAAATTTTGGCCAAAATTTATACTACTACATATCTTTGGTAAAAATAACCCAAATCGGTGTATATTATTTGGTCCTTGTGAAGTTTTAGGCTGGGTTCACACTATCCGACAAGAAAACGGTCCTACTTTGATCCTACACTACTGTGCGATTTACGGTCCTACATGGGGTCAAAGTCGGACCGTTTGTCTGTGAACAGGGATCCGACTTTGATCCCGACAATGCCAGGCACTTTGTGCTCTGGGGATCTTGAAGGGGAACTCCACGCCAAATTTAAAAAAAAAACTGGCATGGGGTCCCCCTCCAGGAGCATACCAGGCCCTTTGGTCTGGTACGGGTGTTAAGGGAACCCCCACACCGAAAAAACAGCGTGGGGTCCCCCCCAAAATCCATACCAGACCCTTATCCGAGCACGCAACCTGGCAGGCCAGGAAAGGGGGTGGGGACGAGCGAGCGGCCCCCTCCCTCCTGGACCATACCAGGCCGCGTGCCCTCAACATGGGGAGTATGGGTGCTTTGGGGCAGGGGGGGGCTCTGCGCCCCCCACCCCAAAGCACCTTGACCCCGTGTTGATGAGGACAAGGGCCTCTTCCCGACAACCCTGTCCGGTGGTTGTCGGGGTCTGTGGGCGGGGACTCATTGGAATCTGGAAGCCCCCTTTAACAAGGGGGCCCCCAAATGCCGTCCCCCCACCCTATGTAAATGACCACACCTGATGTACTGAAGGCCTATCTAATTTCTTGGGACTAACAAGCCAGGAAAGTACAAATACCCCCAAATGACCCCTTTTTGGAAAGTAGATATTCCAAGGTATTTACTAAGAGGCATGGTGCATTTTTTGAAGTTGTATTTTTTTCCCACAATTCTTTGCAAAAAGGGGATTTTATTTAAAAACTTACCGCAAAATCCTTTTCTCTGAGTTCACTGACAGACGCAGCCCTCTTTGACATGTGGGGTTATATGCACATCCTAAGCTGACTCCGCTCTCAGGAGCAGGACGTTGAGGTATGCTACCACCGCAATGCCCCTCTGCCTCAGTAGCGCCAGCACCGGGGCCACTAGCTTGGTGAACACCTGAGGAGCCGAGGCCAGACTGAAAGGAAGTGCCACAAATTGGTAGTGAAGGTCTCCCACCGCAAAGTGCAGAAAGCGCTGGTGGTCGGAGACAAATGGGGATGTGGAGATACGCATCCCTGATATCCAGAGACGCCATGAACTCCCCTTGATGCAGGGCGGCCACGACCGAACGGATGGATTCCATCTGAAATTTTCGAGCTCTCCCAAAGTGTTTTAGCGCCTTTAGGTCCAGAACTGGCCTGACCCCCCACACGTAATCTCTCCAACTGAGGTACTGGCACGATCACTCCCTGGTTGGAGAGTGCCTGGACAGCCCATAAGAGGGCCTCCCGACACCCCAGAGGGAGTCTCAAGTTTGATGGGAAGAACCTGTCTGGGGGTAGAGTGCTGAACTCTATCCTGTACCCAGAGGACACCACTTCCTGCACCCATCGGTCGGAAATGCGGGTAGTTCACCTGTCTGCTTACCCCATAAGACGTCCCCCCACCCGATGGTCGGGTGTGGGCAACCCATCATGCAGAGGAGAGTTTGTCTTCTGTCTTTTCGTTCTTGCTTTGCCAAGGACGCTTCCCGGCCCCTGCGGCAGGCTTACCGGGCCTCGACCCCTTGCCGCTGCGCCAGGGGCACGAAAAAAACCTCTTCTGACCCGAAGAGACAGGCCCTTGCTTGCGGCGGAACTCCCGCCGTCTGGGCTCTGGAAGGAAAGTGCTCTTCCCTCCAGTGAAATCCTTGATGATTTCATCCAACTGTGGCCCAAGGAGACGGCCACCCTAAAAGGGAAGGTCCGCAAGACTCGTCTGATAATGACTGCAAAAACAGACATCTTAGACAACATGGGACGCAGGTCCAGAGCTGCATCACACAGGTACCGAATACCCTGAAACAAATGTTCTGCCTTTGGTGATGCTTCCAGCGTCCTGCCACAGTCCACATCATTTTGCAGCTCTGCCATACAAATCAGACAGATATTGCGTGGCCAGGGCTGGCCGCATGGCTGATCCTGCCAACAGGAAAAGTGCCTTAGACACTGCCTCCGTCCGCCTATCGGCTGGGTCCTTAAAAGAGGGGGACCCTTCCGACGGAATGGTCGTCGCCTTGTTCAGGCGAGCCACCGGAGGATCCACTGTGGGGGACGCCCACTTCTTTACGAAACTATCCTCAAAGGGATAGCGTATAGCGAAGTGTTTAGGTAGGGCGAAGGAATTCTGCGGACGCTGCCATTCCCAATAGACCAGGTGGTCAAAAAACGTATCATAGGGACAAGTCTTAGGCGACCTGGGCGGCCTAGCAGACCCGCAAACATATGCGGACGCTTTTTCACGCGCAACTGAGGCCCCCTGGTCCTCTTCGTTGTCTGAGGGTACCAGCTCACCCTCTGGGAGTTCCACGGGGTCCCTGTGACCCCCGAAGCCATTTCCGGTTCAGATTTGTCCCCTGAGGAATAAGGGGGAGGCGGGCATTTTTTTAGGGGCCCCCAGAGCGTTGTTCGGCCCCACCCAGGGAAGAAATTCCCCAAACACTGCCCTCAACTGATCCAGGGACACCAGTGCCCCCATCGCAGGCTGCGCTGCCGCTGACTCCTCCTCAGAAGGGCCTGCAGGATCATCTGCCATCGCACCACCAAAAATGACAGTCAAATTTAGCAAAATAAAATTTAACTGACACCCCCACAATGCAACACCACCACTGCCCCACAGAACGCCAGTAAGACCCCAGGAGGACTGCACCCACCGCTACCGCACCCCAGGGAAGGCCCAGCTATACTTGCTGTTTTCGTACCCACAGAGCTGCTCCCAGCAGGAGTGCATAAACAAGGACCGCCAGAAAGAAGCGCCGTTTGTCTTCAGCCACGCTGTCCCACTGAAAAGGAAGGTAAAACGGCAGTTTTACACTGCCCCAGGGACATCCAATATGGCCGCCGAGATCATCCACAAGAGGCCAAAGGCCTGTGTACAGGCGAGAGTACAGGAAAATGGCCGCCACTGGCACTAGAGGGAAACCCTCAGCAAAATGGCCGCGGCTACGGCAAAATGACGGCGATCCGCCGCAAAATGGCGGCGGAACGCCGCATGGCGGTACAAAACGCACAGATGCATTTTTTTAGAATGGAGTGCGGAGCGGGGGGAGGGGGCGAGGACACCCAGAAGGACACTAGCCCAGTGACCACCCTCCACCGGTCGGCCAAAAATCGCTACAGTACGCCCAGCGCCCCCCACCACACCCCTGGGGGGGGAAAGAGGGGGTCACTCACCACTCCGACGGGCGTAGCGGGTAGCCACCCGGTGGCAGACCTTCCTCCCCATCCGGAAAGGGATGCTGCAGGCCAAGCCCCTGGACAGGCACCGATTCCGGTCATCGGGCGTAAGTGAAGGTCACCCACTGGCCGCCCACACGGAACGGGCACGATGCGGCGAGTCCCGCCACAGCATAGGACTAGCTCGCATCAGTCGGCCGTGCTGGAGAAAATGCAGGATGCTAGTTCCTCTATGCCCCAGCCAGCTTCTTGATAGCAGTCTTCATCAGATAGCTTGAAAAAAAGAAAAAAGCGGTGGCAAAAATATAAACCGCAGGTCCCATAAGGGAGCCAGGTCAACTCCTTGCACTAGGCATATTAAAACTGATATGCTGAGCAGAGCAGGGGGGTTATATGGGAGAGCGAGGACGGCCCCCTGGGAGGGGCCAGCTTGCTTTCTTTTTTGCCTAGTTAACTCCTAGTAGGATGTGCATATAACCCCACATGTCAAAGAGGGCTGCGTATGTCAGTGAATGTAAGAGAAATTAAGATTTTTTTTTTTTTCACAAAATTGTCATTGTAACAGGTTATTTCTCACACACAGCATATGCATACCACAAATTACACCCCAAAACACATTCTACTACTCCTCCTGAGTATGACGATACCACATGTCTGAGACTTTTTCACAGCCTGGCCACAAACAGAGGCTCAACATGCAGGGAGCACCGTCAGGTATTCTAGGGACATAAATTACACATCTAATGTCATGAAGACCTATCACATTTTGAAGGCCCTGGAGCACCGGACGATGGAATTGCCCACAAAATGACCCCATTCTGGAAAGCAAACACCCCAACAAATAATCTATGAGGCATAATGAGTCTTTTGAACGGTTCATTTTTTTCCCCAGTAGTTTTTGGAAAATGTGGGAAAAAAATGAAAACACTTTTTTTTTTTTTTTACACAAAGTTGTCCATTTCTAAGATATTTCCAACACATAGCATGTACATAGCAAAAATGACACCCCAAAATACCAAAACCCCA
>BLSH010086440.1:624834-654810 GCA_018402905.1 Glandirana rugosa
ACTTTCCAACACTTTGTCAATGACGTGTTCCGGGACTTTCTTGATCTTTTTGTAATTGTCTATTTGGACGATATTTTGATTTTTTCCACTTCCTTGGAAGAACACCGCAGGCACGTCGCCAAGGTTCTTGGGCGTCTTCGGCAGCACGGCTTATACGCCAAGGCGGAAAAGTGTTCGTTTGAGCAACCCAGCATGCACTTTCTGGGGTTAATCATTTCCACCTCGGGCATTCACATGGATCCTCAAAAGGTCTCAACTATCCTAGAATGGCCCGCACCAGCTGACAGGAAGGGAGTTCAAAGGTTTGTGGGCTTCGCAAACTTTTATCGCAAATTCATTAAGGGATTCTCCGCTATTGTGGAGCCCATCACACGACTGACTCGTCAAAACACCCGATACCATTGGTCACCGGAGGCTCAGACCACTTTTCAGAAGCTCAAGTCCCTGTTTACCTCCGCACCCATTCTGAAACACCCAGACCCAGCGCTACCGTATGTCCTGGAAGTGGATGCCTCGGAAACAGCGGTAGGGGCTATTCTGTCTCAACGCCAGGGTACCAAAGCCCTGCTTCATCCAGTAGCCTTTTTCTCCAGGAAATTAACCGCTCCGGAGCGGAATTATGATGTGGGAGATAGGGAACTACTGGCGATCAAGTCGGCTCTCGAGGAGTGGCTTGCTTGCTGGAAGGTGCTTCTCATCCGATCCTCATCTTCACGGATCATAAGAACCTGGAGTACCTCCGAACAGCGAAGAGACTGAGGCCCCGACAAGCCCGTTGGGCCCTGTTCTTCTCCAGGTTCAACTTCCATCTGACCTTTCGCCCAGGTTCTAAAAACAGCAAGCCCGATGCCCTTTCGCGGATGTTTACAGAGCCAGGCAATACCACCCCACCTGACACCATCCTCCCGGCACGGAACTTTCTCTTATCCGATGAGGACCTACTCTCTCAGATCCGTCGGGTGCTGGCCAGCGCCACGGACAACAGGGATACCCGACTCACTATCAGAGATGGGCTGTGGTGGTTTGGGCGAAAGATGTTTATCCCAGCAAATCTACGTCTCAGAATTTTGGGTCGGTGTCATGACCATAAATTGGCCGGACATTTCGGGGCTCGGAAGACCGCTGAGCTCCTCTCACGGTCGTTTTGGTGGCCGAACATTTCTGAAGACTGTAGGAAATATGTTGGAGCCTGTCCTGTCTGTGCCAGGAATAAAACCGATAAGGCCAAAGCCTGGGGTCTTCTAAATCCTCTTCCCATACCTGAACGCCCATGGTCGCAGCTAGAGATGGATTTCATCGTGGAACTTCCCCCGTCCGAGGGCTTTTCCACCATCTTTGTAGTGGTTGATCGCATGACCAAGATGGCGCACTTTATCCCCATGAAAGGAACTCCCTCTGCGGCGGAAACGGCCAACACATTTATTAAAGAAATCATCCGACTCCATGGTGTACCCAATAACATAGTATCTGACCGGGGAGTCCAATTTACTTCCAAGTTCTGGAGAGCATTATGTGCAGGATTGGAGATAGAGCTATCTTTTTCCTCCGCCTATCATCCACAGACAAATGGCCAGACTGAGAGGACAAATCAGACTCTCGAACAATATCTGAGATGCTTTTCATCGTTCTCTCAGGATGATTGGGTTGCACTGTTGCCGGTGGCCGAGTTTGCTTACAATAACACCATTCACTCGGCCACCCAGCAGTCCCCATTTTGGGCCAACTACGAGTTTCACCCCACCTTTTTACCCGATTTAAACCCGGAAGGGACCGTTCCAGCAGCTCAGGACATCTCTAGCTTCCTCCAGAAAAATTGCAAACTCCTGCAGGAGACCCTTGCTAAATCTCGGGAAGTGAACAAGGAGGCCTACGATAAGAGAAGGCGGGGGGAATTGGCGACCGCGTCTGGCTATCTACCAAAAATTTAAAATTGGCTTGCCCCTCCAAAAAGTTGGGCCCAAGATTTCTGGGACCATTCCCAGTTAAGAGGAAGATAAACCGGGTGGCTTTTGAACTGGACCTGCCTTCTTCTCTCCGGATCCACCCGGTTTTCCATGCATCACTGCTGAAGCCCATGATCCTGGACACCTTCTCAGGTCGGAAGGTGGGTCCTCCAGACCCCGTCCTAGTTAACGGAGAGGAGGAGTTCGAGGTGGAAGCCATCTTGAATTGTCGCCGGAGAGCTGGGGGAACCCAGTATCTGATCAAGTGGAAGGGGTTCGGCCCAGAGGAGAACTCCTGGGAACCTGAAGAAAACATCCACGCCCCCGGACTTATCCAGGCATTCAAGAGAAATCGCCAGAGTAGTGATACCCGGTAAAGGCATCCGGAGGCTGCCCCTTGGGGGGGGCAATGTTAGGAAAAGGAACAAGTTCTGCTGTTTTCCGACGTTTCCGCGGTGGCGCGCGCTCCCGTGCGCGTTCACGCGCGCCCGCGCCGGAAGCGGCGCCAAACGGGCCTATTTAAACCTGGAGACCCTGGAGACAAGTGCTGCTCGTTCTACAGTGTTCCCGACCTGTGAGCCCCAGCCTCCGATACCTGTTCCTATGTTGTTCTGCCTCCTGTTGACCCGGCTTGTCCCGACCTGTTGTCTGCTACCTGCTCCGACCCCGGCTACCCTCGACCATCCGATTGTCTGCTCCTGTGTACCTCTGCTGCCCGCCCGTGTAACGAACCTTGCTTGGACTCTTACTACTCTTTTGCCTGATCCTTTGTACCTTCTTGCCTGCCCGTTGCCGACCCAGCCTGAACGACCATCCTTCTACCTGCACGCCTCCTGGAGCTTCGCTACATCATCGGTGACCCTCCAGCCCTCGTGCCATCCCGCACTCTTGGGCCTCTGTCCCCACTACCAGGGGTCCTTGAATTGGGTGCGCAAGAGCGCTTGTTCCTTGCACAAGACAGACTCCACCGTCAGGTACGTGGCAGTACCTTTAGCAGAGAAACAGTTTCAAAGCATAATGTTTCCAGCTCCATACTTGACTGTAGGGATGGTGTTTTTAGGGTTATAGTCAGCATTTTTCTTCCTCTAAAAACGGTGAGTCAAGGTAATGCCAAAGAGCTCAATCTTGGTCTCATCTGACCACAGCACTTTCTCCCAATCCTCCTCTGAATCATTTAGATTGGCAAACTTCAGACAGGCCTGTACATGTGCCTTCTTGAGGAGGGGGACCTTGTGGGCGCTGCAGGATTTCAATCCATGGCAGCGTATTGTATTACCAATGGCTTGTTTGGTGACTGTGGCCCCAACTGCCTTGAGATCATTCACAAGCTCTTCCAGTGTAGTTCTGTGCTGATTCCTCACTTTTCTCATGATCATCCTTCCCCCATGAGGCCAAATCTTGCATGGAACGCCAGACCAAGGGTGATTGATGGTTACTTTGTATTTCTTCCATTTACGAATAATCGCTGCAACAGTTGTCTCCTTCTCACCAAGCTTCTTGCTGATGGTCTTGTAGCCCATTCCAACCTTGTGCAGGTCTACGATCTTGTTCCTGATGTCCTTTGACAGCTCTTTGGTCTTGCCCATGATGGTGAGGTTTGAATGGAAGAAAGATTATGTGAACAGGTGTCTTTTATGAGTTGTCATTAGGAGCACCTTCTTAAAGTGATTGTAAAGCCTTTTTTTTTTTTTTTTAAATAACAAACCTGTCACACTTACCCCCTCTGTGCAGTTGGTTTTGCACAGAGCAGCCCGGATTCTCCTCTTCCCAGGTCCCTCTTTGTAGCTCTTGGCCCCTCCTCCTATCGAGTGCCCCCTCAGCCAGCAGCTCGCTACAGGGGGCACCCAAGTCGAGTCAGAGCTCCGTGCATCCATTCAGACAGGGAGCCCCGACCCAGTCCTGCCCCCTCTCTCCCCTGATTGGCTGACTGACTTTGACAGCCACCTAAGCGAATACATATACAGTAGTACATTGAAGCATCAACAGGAACATAGGAGAAGATGGGGTGATAAGCTAACGCGTTTCATGCCAAATCACTGGTGCTTAGTAATATGATGATGTTTTAATGTACTACATGTACCACACGGATTTCCCACAATAAAGGTGTCTGCAAGGATGTGTGGCCATCCAGCGCTTTGTTTTCTCTACCCTTGTGTGTAGAGCCGCACCTGCTTTTGATGGTAGCAATCACGGTACGGATGTGTGGAGAGCTGCAGCCTTGAGCTCTGTCTATCTTTTTGCAATACTCATTTAAAAAATAATTTAAATTTATCTAGGTAACATGTAGAAACTTACTTAGAAAAATGGTCTTGTCAAAGTTAGATGTCTGGTTAGCACATACATTGCTGGGCTGCAGCCACCGCCCAAAGTGAATTCAGGGCAGAAAAGCCTCCAACTAAAGGAGGGTTACAGGGGGGGAAATGAACCCTTATTTGTAAAGATTGTGGGACAAATCCTAGAATAAGAAGTCACAAAAGCACAAATGAGTATCTATATGAAGAGCACCGGGATCTATGTTCCTGGGTATATGAATCGGGAAGCAACAAGGCAGATGCAAGCTCACAATACTGACCTAAGTTCTAATAGATGGTCCCAAAACCAGCCGGTCTTGCTCCAAAAACCTGTGTCCCGGGCGTGTATAGCATACACTGGGATGAACAAGACATCTCCCTTATAAAGGCTAAAATAGGCGCGTCAAGGAGACTCCTTGCTGCGCCCGCCACGCTGAGAAGCGGTGGCGTGGCGTCAGGTGGGTATATTTCCAGATGCACGCCGCCACAAGTGCCGGCGCATGCCCAGAAATGGCAGGGCAGGTTCAGGGAACGATCCCCGCTTGGTCGCCATGGAACTGGCGTATGGCGCCTGTGACACTCATCTTGGGGAAATATCATCTCTTCCCCTGCTACATGCAAGCACCGAGCAGAATGTCGGGATTGCAATAGCCCCGCCAAGAGACATGCATTGAACACCACCGGACAGACTCGCAAACCACTGCCACAAAACAGGGAATGGGACATACAACTGCACAACCACACAAAAAACAAACACAAACCATACATACAGGAAAAACACCATGGTGGCATTAAACGCATGCCTCTCGTACCCTATGGCCGAATGAGCATATGAAAAAGAGAGAGTAGATAGATGCATTAGGTAAAAATTAAAAAAATGAAATCAAAAGGAAATTAATAAATGGAAATAAAAATAGATATAAAATTAAAATGGAATAAAATAAAATAAATTAAAAAAATAAACAAATAAGAAAAATAAAATAGAAAAAATAAATAAATAAATAAATATATATATATATATATATATATATATATATAAAAACAAAAAAAAAAAGGAAGAAAAAAACATTAGTGCATATAACGATGACACTGGACACATCCTATGATTCCCAGAATAGGACATATAGATCCACTATTTGTTAATCACAGGCTGTGTGCTGGAGCTCTCCTCCCCCATCACCTTTTTATCTCTGGGTGTCGAGAAAATCTGTCAGAAGGGCTTTGGAAAGAGACAAGTACACAGTATAGAAAGTTGTGCTTTGTTCATGTTTCACGTCTGAGGTTTACAACCACTTTAAATTGCAGGGTGAGGCCTCCATGGATCAGACTTGTTTTTCTAGCACACCCCACAGAGACTCAATTGGCTTGAGATCTGGAGAATTTAGAGGCCAGGTCAACACCTCAAACTCATTGCTGTTTTCCTCAAGCCATTCTTGAATTCATCAGATGAAATCATCTTTTTCCATTGCTCTGTGGTCCAGCTCTGATGCTCGTATGCCCATTGTAGGGCATGACCCTGTAGCCGATTTGCTGGTTTTCCTTTCTTGCACCACTTTTCATAGGCCCTGATCTCGCACAAGAGCTGCTGTATTGGAGTCTAGCCATTACAATTTGGCCCTTGCCAAAAGTCACTCAAATCCTTACGCTTGCCCATTTTTTCTGCTTTCAACACCTCAAATTCAGGGACAGTGCATTCACTTGTTGCTTATTTTATTCCACCCACTCTCATTGTAATGAGAAAATCAGTGTTGCTCACTTTACCTGTCAGTGGTCACAATGTTATGATTGATCAGTGTATATACAAACATTATGTTGTATTCCCTTTAAATAAATAACTCTTTTGGGTTGGGATTGTGCCAGCACATCACATATCTTTCTCTATGGCCAGCTTTAGTTCAGGCTTATTTTCCGCAATTCGAGAGCTAATTTGTCTCCAGCTCAGAAAACCTTTGATGGTACCCAAATGCTAATGCTCGCTGGCGCTTAGCTTCATTTTCCAAACAGCTTTATGTTTACAAACTCTCAGAGATTCAATGATCAAACAGTTGAAACAACATTTGATAGATTTTCAGCTATGATGAATAATTTAGATTGCCTTTTATTTTATTTGCAGTTATTAAAATGAGTATTAAAATCTGGGGGCGAAACACAAATGAGATTTATGAATGAAACTGATCTTACCATAGTTGCTATGTTATGTATGTGATGAGCCTATATCATAAGTATGGAGATTTGTAAGGAACACTCACCCAGACGTGGGCTGCAATGCTTTGACAGTTATGTGTAGAGCTCCAGGCTGTGGTGAAATACACATTTTATGGAAGCAGATAACATGGGGGACTTGGGTATATCTCTCAGAGCAACACCACTTCAATCACATGGCAGCTCCAGTCTCCCATCCTGGCCTTTGCTCCCTGACATGGCTAGATTGTTTGCTGCTCTCCTGCAATCTCCCATCACCAGTCACAATGAGGATGGAATCCAGTAGCTGTAAAAAAGCCTTCCCAGACCCAAATACAGCCGGTCTACAAGCCCTGTTACCCCTATACAAATATAAGGCAAGAGCAGTTATTATTGCTAGGAAATTGTGGGAAGGAAGCATGAAAGTCAACCCCCCCCCCCAACCAAACTTTTTCTGGCCAGTCAGGCTGCATGCTCAGATTAGGGGTCTGGTTTGGATTTTTAGGGGGTCTTCATACTTTTTTTTTTTTTTTTGCATTAGGTACTCCCTTTAAATCTATAGCAAACTCAAAGGGCCCAATATGTTTTTTTGGGGGGGGCTCTACACAAATGTTTTTGTTCGTTCTTGCTGTTCAATGTGCTACAGCAAAGCAGCATTTGCAAAAAAAAAAAAATGATACAGTACAGCGTTTCTACTGTCCTGGTGCTCTAGGACCTCCACAAATGTGATAGATAGTTAGAAAATAGGAATTTATGCTCAGGAGGCATGTGCTTTGGGGTGTAATTATCAGTATGCAAATGCTGTATGTGTTAAAATGACAAATTTGTGAAAAAAAAATTAACTTATTTAACTTCCGCCGCCTCCCAGCCCTTTAGGAGCTTCTAAATGCTGGCAGGCGGAGGTGAACATTCAGGTCATGTGACAGCTGTTATTGGCTGCCACAGTGGTCACATGATCAGAAAGCTTCTGATCGTAAGTCCCCACCGGCGCTCGGAGCGTGTGTTCCTCAGCACAGAAAACTGTTTACATAAGGCCACATGTGGCCTCTCTTCATTAAACCCGTCCGCCAAGAGGCCGCATATAAATGCGCCACGTTGGTGGAAAGTGGTTCATTTCTTCATTCTCCACTGAAAAAGTTGCCAACTAATGACATTCATTGTCATGTTCTAAAAAAAACAAAAAAACCTCCGTAAAGGTCCTCCAAGCTACATAGAAGACCCTTGGAGGGGGTCTGTGTGGAATTTTAAGAATCTGTCAATGGCAGATCATTTGTTAGCAAATTTAAACATTTTGTTCCTTTGTACTTTCTGTACATCACAGAACGGCCATCATTCACAGGTGGATTAGCACACCCCGAGGCAGGTTATTTAAAGGAAATGGATGTTCTTATCTTAATGATTCACTTTAAGAATTTATACAATACTGCTCCTGGCCAAATGAAACTTTTTAAAAATGTTTCTTGCGTTGGCACATGTTCCCCAGGGCAGTGCCCACCATCCCATGTTCTTTTTTTTACACACCCTTGCCTATTAGCCCAGATTTTTTTTTTAATTTGACAGATTCTGATCCATATGATTTAAATTGGATTCAGTTTGGCACCTCTTTTAAAGCATGGTGAACAACACTCAAACTTAAAGTGTTACTAAACCCACAACAGTACAATCAGTCTGTGTATGCAGTAGAGCATGCTTGTTATACTCACTGTGGAACCTAAGGGCTTAATCCTCTGCATTATGTAAAAAAAGACTGGTTGATCCTGTCTTCTCTGATCCTCCGTTTCTTTTCACCATCTCTGGATAGAGCAGAGCCTTGGGGCACTCTGCACATGTTTATTTTGGTGTGTATTGCTGGAGAGGTTTATTTTTGGAGGGGGGGGGGTGCATGTGATCACCACAGGGCCAATCAGCCAATCACAAGACTGCTATGTACTGCTGATGAGAAAAGTTATTTATCTGTTTATATTTACTAAAACTATTGCATTT
This sequence comes from Glandirana rugosa, assembly GCA_018402905.1. Taxonomy (NCBI): domain Eukaryota; kingdom Metazoa; phylum Chordata; class Amphibia; order Anura; family Ranidae; genus Glandirana; species Glandirana rugosa. Next base: position 633,233 of record BLSH010086440.1, read on the forward strand.
CCATGTTCTGTGTACTGTGGGAGACCAGATATAGTGAATGCAGGGTCCTGGGTTTAGTAACTCTTTAACTCATGGCAGTATGGCTCATTCCTAAGGCTGGGTTCAACACATGTGTGATCGGGGTTCATGCCTGTACACCGGGTCAGGTCCAAATTTTAGCCTGAATTTGCACCTGAACCGGACCAAAAGATGCACCGGACCCTCTTTCAATCCAAACTGCGGGCACCACCATTGTGAGCTGGTCACACTTGCCTGTCATGAGAATCCAATTCGCATATGTGTGAACCCAGCCTAATAGTGAAAAGTAAAAGCTAAGAAAAATGTAGGTAGAATGTATTGTTACATTGCTGTTTAATTTGGAGATAAGAAATAGCACCCACATATAAAGAGAGACCAGTAAGACATGGGACAACCACCAACAGTAGGCAGAGATGGCCATAGTAAAGAAAAGTTGGTTCTGCAGTCTACTGCCCAAATCTCTTGACACCCTGAATATTTAGAATTCAGTTCTTCTTGAAGGTAGTGCCATATATCATAACAAGCCACAGAGTCATGTTAATAAAGGGAAGGAAAGTGCAATTGCCCTGCTGGGAGACAACTAATAGCGCCTGCATTTTGAGCTTATAATGGAGTTCATATTTCATACCCCTGCTGCTCTAGAGAACCAAAATCACATTGTTTTTTTAAAAAGGTGAATGCCATTTTTTAGCCTGTATTTTTTTTTTTATAAACAGCGCAGACCTACTCATGAATGTATTTATTGTACTCATTTATATAATACAGTTATATGTATTATATACATAATATATATAAAATATATATTTATTTGTATCCATAGTGCTTTACATTGAGAAATAATATCAGTCTCTTCCCCAAGAAAGAGCTTGCAATCTATTGTTTCTACCAAACATAGACATCAGTGCTAAATAACCTGCCAGTATATCATAAAAAAATGTTGGAACAGTCACACACCCACACTAGCAACATACAAATGCCATCCATTGTGTCGTTGGTGGAAATCAGGAGCCCAGTGCTGAAAAGCAAGAATGAGCTAACAAACATACCGTATATACTCGTGTATAAGCCGACCCCCCTACTTTTGCCCAAAAAATATGGGAAAACTTATTGACCCGCGTATAAGCCTAGGGTGTGAAATGCAGCAGCCAGAACACAGGGACAGGGAGCCAGAACACATGGATTTTAATGCTAGGACACAGGGATTTTAATGCCAGGGCACAGGGATATTAATGCCAGGACACAGAGACTGTTGCCAGAACACATAAGGGAGGAGTAAGGTAGTTTAGTTTCACATTAAACAGAGCTGTGCTGCTTCTAAGAGCCGTTCTGTGCTTTGTAAGTGTGATTAAACACATTGGAATGTAGAGAATGCTGAGAGAGAGCTGCAGCTCTTCATGGAGATCAGGAGGTGGGCGGGACTGAACAGCTAACATCAGCTTGTCCCGCCCACCTCCCGACATCAAGCTGAAAATCTGACACCTCTCTCGGCATTCTCTACATTCCAATGTGATTAGTCACACTTACAAGCACAGAATGGCTCTTAGAAGCAGCACGGCTCTGTTTAATGTGAAACTACTCATCACCCACAGACACTGACTCGAGTATAAGTCGAGGGAGGTCTTTGTGCTGAAAAACTTGACTTATACCCGAGTATATACGGTATATAAGAACACAGTGTTGATACAACTTACCTCCCTCCACTTACAACTAAAGCATCATTATTTGGCGGAGTGACCCTTTAAAGTGCATGCAATTTGTCAACGCTATCTGTGTGGTATGAATAAGTTAGGAACTAAAACGTACTTTGATACAGTCACCGGGTTGATAAATATTTAATAAACATGTGCTTTATTTTTTATCACCTATATAATAAGGTGACAAAAAGAATATTTTTATAGATCCAGCTAAGTGTTCATCCAGATAGATTTATGGAACGGGTCCTGCAGAGACTGACTGATGCTCCATTTGACGACATGGGGAAGAAAGGCAAAGAAGAATAGCTTGGTGTCGGCACCACACTATATTTTCCCAAGTCAATTTTTCTTTTCTTTATGTACATATCTATCTGTTATGGGGGTTACTCCACCATGGCACCATTTAATGTATTTTTATGTTTATATTTATTTTTAATATATTAGTTAAAGTTGTTGGTTAAACCAACAAGTGTTTTTTACCATTACTTTTCTTTATTGTGCATGGTTTATTGTCATAGGTGTGCGCAGCCTATTGCATTACGGTGTGCGCCACAAAGCTCAAACAAACATGAGTGTGCGTGTATATATGTCAGAAGGGCAGAGATCGGTGTCAGTAGTTCATTTTTATTTTATTTTATTTTATTTTTTTACGGTTTTGTTTTTTTTATTATTTTTTACAATATCATATAATTTTTTTTACATTTTTATTTAGGAGCCCTGCTGGGGGGGCTTTGGTGAAATATCAGGGGTCTAAACAGACCCCTGATGTCTCACTATTTAGTCATAGCAGCTATGACTAAGCATTGTTTGTGATGTGAAACGCGTTAGAGCTTATCTGTACCTGTATCTCTTTACTCGTGTGACTGCCATGGAATTTTCAAAATAAAGGGGTTGAAGCAGAATGCGGCCATCCAGCTTTTCCTTGTAACCATCATCATTATTGCAGAGCCGGCACCTGTGCATCAGCAAGAGGGAGGCGTATGAAAGTTTCTGTGCACACCTGGAGCGGTGTAAGTTTCTCTGTCTTTATGGACCTTGCTTTGTGCATTGGTCATAATCATTTGATGGAGGGGGGATTATGGTGTGGGGTTGTTTTTCAGGGGTTGGGCTTGAACTCTTAAGGTGTCAGCATGCCAAGACATTTTGGACAATTTCATGCTCCAAACTTTGTGGGAACAGTTTGGGGAAGGCCCCTTCCTGTTCTAACATGACTGCGCACCACTGCACAAAGCAAGGTCCATAGAGCGAGTCTGGGGTGGAGGAACTTGACTGGCCTCAACCTGACAGAACACCTTTGGGATGAAAAAGAGCGGAGATTGTGAGCCAGGCCTTCTCATCCAACATCAGTGCCTGACCTCACAAATGCACTTCTGGAAGAATGGTCAAACATTCCCATAGACACTCCTAAACCTTGTGGACGGCCTTCCCAGAAGAGTTGAAATTGTTATAGCTGCAAAGGGTGGGCCAACTCAGTATTTAACTAAGCCTGGGATGCTATTAAAGTTCATGTGTGTGTAAAGGTAGACGTCACAATACTTTTGGTAATATAGTGTGTATATATTCCAGTAGCTGTCACTGCATACATATCTGAAAGAAAATGTACCTGGGTGCTCAGCAAAGCATGCAATAAAAAAGATAAGGTGGCACTCATGGGGCTTGAAAGGTGAACATACAGTGATGAAATTTTGCTTTGATGTGCAGACGAGGCACAAGCCTGTGTATGCATGTATAGAACATTTTCAAAAGTCTATTAATACCCTTTAAAGCTCCCATTCACACTAGAGCTAACTAATTTGCATTTCCAGAAACGCTTCTATGCTCAAGACCAGATTTCCATGTCGTGCTATTGTGCCTATTCACATCAGAGCGATGGGCTGTCACTCAATGCTCAGAAAATGTACAGGAGCTTCTTTGGGGCATAATTGTACCCTTTTGTCCCTAATAGACTTTGATGGGAGCGCCTGAAAAATGTGTAAAATATGTGATTTTGCCCTAACAATCGCTGCCTCCTCCTAGTAATTAAAGTATAACTTAAGGCAAAACTTTTTTTTTTTTCATTTTGGATCGAGTAAGGCCTCCTGCAAACAGGATGTTTTTACAGCTGCTGTTAGGGGCGTTTGACGTTATTGCCTCTAAAAAGCCTCTCCATGTTAGCCTATGTGTCCATGCACACATAAACTGTCAGAGGCGTTTAGAGGCATAAGTGTTTAAGGGCAGTAGAAAAAAATGCCAGCCTGCGCTTCCTGGAGCAGTAAAAACGAGCTGTAAAAACTAAAAACTTCAAAAATGCTTCTAACCGCGTTAGCCACGTTTAGCCACATTTAGCCATGTTTGAAGTTTTTAGGCGTCTTTACAATATAGGGAGTGTTTTTAATGGAAAAACGTCCAAAAACGCAAACGCGGGAAAATGCGGGTGACGCAGAAAAACGTGGCAAAACGATAATGGCAAAACATGCGTTTTTAGCGTTGCTGTAGCGCATATGTTTTTAAAATGTCACGTGTGCATGAGGCCCAAGGGAGGGCTATTAACCCGTCAGTTTTTTTTTTGCCATCTATGTCCCATAAGGGAGGTTTCCCTTCCGTTCCCTTCCCTTTCTGTTCCATAGTCAAAACAGAAAGTGAGAGGAAAACCCTCCAAAGTGAGGGAAACCCAGGGTGTCATCAGAACTTAAACCCCCCTCCTGCCCGGACCAATTTTCAGTTTTCAGCGCTGTTACTCTTTGAATGACAATTGCGCGGTCGTGCGACGTTGTACCCAAACAAAATTGGCGTCCTTTTTTTCCCACAAATAGAGCTTTCTTTTGGTGATATTTGATCACCTCTGTGGTTTTTATTTTGTGTGCTATAAATGAATAAAGAGCGACAATTTTGAAAAAATAACAATATTTTTTACTTTTTGTAATAATAAATATCCAAAAATAAAATATAAACAAACAAATGTCAGCCATTTTAGGCCGATATATATTCTTCTACATAATTTTGGTAAAAAAAAGTTATAGCGCCTACAAACTATGGACATTGGTTTATGGCGTTTTTATTTATTTTTATGTTTTTACTAGTAATATCGGTGATCTGTGATTTTTATCGGGACTGCGATATTGCGGCGGACATGTCGGACGTTTTTGACACTTTTTTGGGACCAATGACATTTATACAGCGATCAGATCTAAAAATATCCACTGATTACTATATAAATGTCATTGGCAGGGAAGGGGTTAACACTAAGGGGGGGCAGTGAAGGGGTTAACTGTGTTCCCCGGGTGTGTTCTAACTGTGGGGGGGGCGGGGTTGGCAGGGGCATGACAGATCTAACTGATCCCAGTGACAGGGATCAGTAGATCTGGCATGCCCCCCCTCACAGAGCGAGGAACCGCAGTGTTTACATCGGCGGTTCCCCTTTCCGGCTCTCTGTGAGGAGATCGCGGGTCTCCGGCGGACATCGAGTCCACCCAACCTGCGTGCGCGCCGCAGGCGGGAGCGCGCCCAGCATGAGCCAAAGGGGAGGACGTCTATTGACGGCCTCCAGGCATTTTAGAGCCACGCTGTAGCCGTCATTCGGCTATGGCGTGGACGCAAAGAGAGATATAGACTCCAGAGAGAGAGATATAATTTTGCCCCTGTACAAATCATTAGTAAGACCTCATCTGGAATATGCAGTTCAGTTTTGGACACCAATTCTCAAAAAGGATATCGGGGAACTGGAGAAAGTGCAGAGAAGGGCAACCAAACTAATAACAGGCATGGAGGAGCTCAGCTATGAGAAAAGATTAGAGGAACTGAATGTATTCTCTTTTGAGAAGAGGAGATTAAGGGGAGATATGATCAACATGTATAAATACATGAGCGGTCATGAGTGATGTTGGTGATGAGTTATTCACTTTAAAGAGGAGTTCAAGCCACCTGTAAAAAAAATAAAGTCAGCAGCTACAAAAACAGCTGGTGTGCTCAGCCCAGTCAGTCGTCATCCCTGACGCCGGTATCTTCTTCACTATGGGTACCCAGCTGTGACAGCTTGCAGCTGCCCATCATGAATGGTGGATGCAGTCTTCTGGGACCTGTCAGTGTGACTGCAGGGGGGAGGGTGGATAACTTCTGTTTCGGTCCTAGGAACGGAAGTGGGAAGCAGGTTCCTGCCCCCCCCCCCCCCACGCTCCTCAAAAGTGCCAATTGTTCAAGAGGAGTGGGGAACGAGTCCTTAAAGCGGAGTTCCACCCAAAAGTGGAACTTCCGCTTTAAGAGAAGGTGACCACCTGACATGCCATAATTGGCATGTCATTTTTTTGGGGAGGGATCGTGGACCCTGTTTTCACAGGGTCCCAGGTCCACTTCCCTGGCGTCGAGGAGCCGAAAGGAAGTTCACCTTCCCTCCCTCCCACCCAGCGATCTTCTGGGACACGTCACAGGTCCCAGAAGATGCGTTGAGCCTTTCACAAATGGCAGCACGACTCGCGTGTACACAGTGAGCGCCTGGCTTTGAAGCCAAAGCTGGGTGCCCACACTTGTGATGCCGGTGCCGCCGAGGAGAGGGGGAGATGAGCGAGCCCTCAGGCGGCCGCACCGCTGGAACGAGGGACAGGTGTACCCGGGGGTGGACATTTGGAAGGCGGACTATTTGAGTCGCCAATAGATTCTTTCAGGGGAATGGTCCCTGCATCCGCAAGCTTTTCGGGAATTGTGTCTGCGGTGAGGAACACCAGAGGTAGATCTGATGGTGTCTCCATTCAACAACAAGGTCCAGCAGTTTGTGTCCAGGGCAAGGGATCCTTTCGCCATCAGAGTGGACGCTCTGGTGTTTCAATGGGACCAGTTCTCATATGCCTTCCCCACGGTCGCCCTACTTCCTCATCTCTTGCGCAGGTTTCAGGAAGAGACAGAGGCAGTCATCCTGGTAGCACCAGCTTGGCCGATGAGGGCCTGGTACTGGAGGTAGGGAGGATGGCAGCAGACGATCCTTAGAGGCTTCTGGTTCGTCCAGATCTTTTATCCCAAGGTCCAGTGTTTCACTCGAATTTACCTGCGCTAAGTTTAAAGGTGTGGCTATTGAAACCACGGTTCTGAGAGACCGGGGGGGGGGGGTCTTAGGGGCTGCACTATCTACCCTAATGAACGATAGGAAGATTGCCACCAGAAGAATTTACCAAAGGGTCTGCAAGAACTACATTGGGTGGTGTGAGGCCAAAATAATGGCATCCGCGCAAATATGCAATTGGAAGGATTCTGGCCTTCCTTCAAACTGGAGGGGATATGAAATTAGCCTTGGCTACGATCAAGTGGCAGGTCTCAACCTTATCAGTATTCTTTCAGAGGCCTCTGGCTGCACACTCCTTGGTCAGGGCATTTCTTCAGTGGGTGGCGCATTTGTTACCACCGGTGGCATGTCTCCTTTGTCCATGGGACTTGAATGTAGTGTTTTCAGTGCTGCAGATGCAGCCTTTTGAGCCTATCAGGTAAATTCCCTTAGCCCTTTTGGTTCGGAAGTTAGCCTTCCTTTTTGTGGTCACCTCGGTAAAGAGGGTTTCGGAGTTAGCAACTCTCTCTTGAAGGGAGCCATAGTTGAGGTTACATCAGGATAAGGTGGTAATGAGCCCCCTTCCATCTTTTTCACCCAAGGTGGTGTCTTCTTTTCACCACCACCAGCATATTGTCTTACCTTCCTTTTTTCCTCACCCTACCTCTCCAGAAGAGAGACAATTGCGCTCTTTGGATTTGGTTTGAGCGGTTAAGGTCTATCTGAAAAGGTCCACGGACTTCAGAAAGACTGAGGCCTTTTTTGTCTTTCCAGAAGGCCCTAAAAAGGGTCAGGCGGCATTCAAAGCCACCATTTCGCTATGGATCCGCCAGTTGATCACTACAGCTTGAAAAGGAAAGCTCCCCCCTTCAGGGTAAGAGCTTATTCCACCAGGAGAGTTGGAACCTCCTGGGCTTTCTGCCATCGGACGTCGGTGGCTCAGATCTGCACTCGGTCCTCAGTGCAAACATTCACCAGGTTCTACTAGGTGAATGTTAGGGCAGCAGAGGATACAACATTTGGCCTCTGTGTGTTAAGGGCTGCGGTATAATTGAGCTTGTGTCTCCCTCCCCTCAGGGATTGCTCTGGGACTTCCCAGTATGTATTGAATATAAAGCCTGCTCTGTGTCACGTGATGTACGAAAAAGAAAATTGGATTTTTTTATACATACTTACCTGTAAAATCCATTTCTTTGAGTACATCACGGGACACAGAGGTCCCTCCCCTCTCTGTTTCCTTTTGGGAATTCATTGCTTACTACAAAACTGAAGTGCTCCCGGTGTGGGAGGGGTTATATAGGAGGGGGAACTTCCTGTTTGTGTTTTGATTTGCCAGTGTCCATTCACCTGTAGGTGGCGTATAACCCAGTATGTATTGAATATATAGCCTGCTCTGTGCCCCGTGATGAACTCAAAGAAATGGATTTTACAGGTAAGTATGTATAAAAAATCCAATTTTTGTGTGGAACTCCTCTGTAAGGTTATCAAGGGGGCACTCTTTACGTCTAGAGGAAAAGAGGTTTAATCTCCAAATATGGAAAGGCTTCTTCACAGTAAGAGCTGTGAAAATGTGGAATAGACTCCCTCTGGAGCTGTTTCTGGCCAGCTTAGTAGATTCCTTTTAAAAAGGCCCGGAGTCTTCCCTAAATAATATAACTGGATACTAACATTCATAGGTAAAGTTGATCCAGGGAATATCCAATTGCCTCTCGGCGGGATCAGGAAGGAATTTTTTTCCCTAAGACCCCTCTCACACTGGGGCATTTTTCAGGTGCTTTTGCTCTAAAAATAGCGCCCTTATAACGCTTGAAAAACACCCCCCCCCATCAACCCCAGTGTGAAAGCCTGAGTGCTTTCACACTGGGGCAGTATACTTGCAGGACGTTAAAAGTCCTGCAAGCAGCATCTTTGGGATGTTGCGGTGAGCGGTGTTTACACCGCTCCTCCACTGCCCCTGCCATTGAAATCAATGGCAAGTGCTTCCGAAGCGGCTGCACAACCCCTCGGAAATGCAGCACGCCAGCACTTTTAACCCCTCATGGAGGTTAAAAGCGCCGCGCTCCCGCCTGCATAGCGGGGCTTTACTGCTACTGTCCCCCCGCCCCAGTGTGAAAGTACCCTTACTGGAACAAATTAATAATGCTTTGCTGGGTTTTTATTTTTTTGCCTTCCTCTGGATAAACTGTGGGTATTTTATAGGATATTTCGTTTTTTTAGGTTCTTTTTGTTTTATTTATTTTAATTTTTTTTCCCTTTTATTGGTTGAACTGGATAGACCTGTGTCTTTTTTTCAACATGACTAACTATTTAACTATGTGAATCCATGTTAAAGCAACCCTGTTGGTAAAATAATTAAAAATAAAGGCAACCTGTAAAAGTTGAATATATATTTATCAATATGTATATTTGCCAGTCTGCTGCCGGCGACTCCAAACTTTGTTTGTATGCAAAGTAAAACCTGTCACTGGCACCTTCATCGTCTGGCATTTCTGAGTATGTCGGATTTCTGCTCCTTCCATAAATAGCTGTTACATCAATAATGTGCTGCTGCTGATTGTAATGCTGAAAAGGAACAAAGACGGTATTCACTGGCGGTAAGATTGGAAAGTATTGTTATACTATGTTTATTTGCTTTTATGTTTATTTCCTTTTGTTTAGCAGCAATGTCACTTTAAGCTATTTTTGCTGGTTGTCACTAATCATTATCGGTTCTTCCCCTCCAGCATCATCCCCGTTGTTCTTTCATCTGTCTATTACTCTCTCTTTCATAGCCAATTCAGTGTGTTTCAAATTGCCTCATTGCTATGTACACTGTCTTTATAGGCCACTAATAAGGTTATCAAAGCAGCTCCAGCAGGTGTTAAATCTCAGCAATCACTGTAAGAGAATCCACTGTACTGCTTATCTACACTAGCAGGGGAGCTGCTGCCGAGTGCTTACATTCCTGCAGATGCATGCTAGAGCTTCTATATTGTATCCACAGTCCACTAGCCGCCAACTGTGCCAGAGAGACAATAAACTGTATTGCCGTCATTATGTTAAGTAGCTAGTACATTAATAGAAAATGTCATTGATTAAAAAAGAAATATATACATTTTAATCTGCAGGGTTTTTACAGTCACAAATGTATGTAGCTAATTGTAAGAATAAACTCTTAAAGGGATTTTCCACTTTAAACGGGAAAGTGAAAAATCACTTTAAATGTTACTGTAGACTGCCTACGGCTACAGCGAGCTAAAGCTGGTCACACTTGTTACAATCTGATTGTATAATCGTCTTTATATTTAGTGTAACAGCCTCCCTTGCTGGATATTAATTCTTTAGGCAGCCCTATGCTGCCACAACTTTCTGTTGAATTATTTCATGGTTGTATTTGGTATGTTCTTGCGTGTTCCCATCTGATTTGCATGTTAGTGCAATCCTAGTTAGACACCCAACCTCCCAATGCTTCAGGTTAAGTCTAGTAAACACTATTGTTTGTTCTTTTTTGTTCAACCCAGCTGGCTGAATGGAAAAAAAACTGAAGAGCTCAGGGACAATCCTGTACTAACTATGCAATGTTAGTACAGCGATCTCCCTCGCTGACTGAGCTATTGTGTTCTGACCGGCGGCCCCCCTCCCTCGGGGTACTACACCCCCAGCTTATCACCAGAACACAGCGACAGGGCTGGTCAGCCAGTGGCCATGCCCCTTCGACAGAAGCTGGCCGAACCAGTACACATTCCACACGTACCGCATGCCTGGACCACTACTTAATTACCACATGCATTTAATTATTTATTTCCTCCTGTGAATTGAGTTTAACGTCTGTTCATGCGTTATTTACCAAGCGTTTTCAACGTTTTGTGGTAAATACCACAGAACGGTATAGTATGCAAGCAAGTTCCTTTTGTGAATGGAGCCCAATGTGTTAGTGGTTCACCCTTTGTGATAAAGTTTGAGTTTGCCACTACCATGGCTTTGCTGCAATCTCCTGGGATTCACAAAGGGAATCTCAAACTTTAGGCTAACAATTTGTAAGTTTGCTGCCAGAACAAGTAACAACGTTCATAGTTGCCAACATTTTAAAAAGAAACATCCATGGTCAACTTTTTTGCTGTGCATCCAGCAAGCCATTGTAGGCGAAGAAGGTATAGTACTTTAATAAGGGGTGGGGAAATTATTTATTATGGGCGTGGCTCTACAAGAGGCATATTGTTAACTTAATGGCATACTTTAATTAACCATCTACAGTATCTCACAAGTGAGTACACCCTAACATTTTTGTAAATATTTTATTCTATCTTTTCATGTGACAACACTGAAGAAATGACACTTTGCTACAATGTAAAGCAGTGAGTGTACAGCTTGTATAACAGTGTAAATTTGCTGTCCCCTCAAAATAACTCAACACACAGCCATTAATGTCTAAACTGCTGGCAATAAAAGTGAGTACACCCCTAAGTGAAAATGTCCACATTGGGCTCAATTAGCCATTTTCCCTCCCCGGTGTCATGTGACTCGTTAGTGTTACAGGTCTCAGGTGTGAATGGGGAGCAGGTGTGTTAAATGTGGTGTTATTGCTCTCACGCTCTCATACTGGTCACTGAAAGTTCAACATCGCACCTCATGGCAAAGAACTCTCTGAGGATCTGAAAAAAAGAATTGTTGCTCTACATAAAGAATGCCTAGGTTATAAGAAGATTGCCAAGACCCTGAAACTGAGCTGCAGCATGATGGCCAAGACCACACAGCAGTTTAACAGGACAGGTTCCACTCTTAACAGGCTTCGCCATGGTCGACCAAAGCAGTTGAGTGCATGTGCTCAGTGTCATATCCAGAGGTTGTCTTTGGGAAATAGATGTATGAGTGCTGCCAGCATTGCTGCAGAGGTTGAAGGGGTCAGCCTGTCAGTGCTCAGACCATATGCTGCACATTGCATCAAATTGGTCTGCATGGCTGTCGTCCCAGAAGGAATCCTCTTCTAAAGATGATGCACAAGAAAGCCCGCAAACAGTTTGCTGTAGACAAGCAGACTAAGGACGAGGATTGCTGGAGCCATGTCCTGTGGTCTGATGAGACCAAGATAAATGTATTTGGTTCAGATGGTGTCTAGCGTGTGTGGTGGCAACCAGGTGAGGGGTACAAAGACAAGTGTGCCTTGTCTACAGTCAAGCATAGTGCTGAGAGTGTCATGGGCTGGGATTTCATGAGTGCTTCCGGCACTGGGGAGCTACAGTTCATTGAGGGAACCATGAATGCCAACATGTACTATGACATAGTGAAGCAGAGCAAGATCCCCTCCCTTCGGAGCCTGGGCCGCGGGGCAGTATTCCAACATGATAACGACCCCAAACACACCTCCAAGATGACCACTGCCTTGCTAAAGAAGCTGAGGGTAAAGGTGATGCACTGGCCAAGCATGTCCCCAGAACTAAACCCTATTGAGCATCTGTAGGGCATCCTCAAATGGAAGGTGGAGGAGCGCAAGGTCGCTAACATCCACCAGCTGTGTGATGTCGTCATGGAGGAGTGGAAGAGGACTCCAGTGACAACCTGTGAAGCTCTGGTGAACTTCATGCCCAAAAGGGTTAAAGCAGTGCTGGAAAATAATGGTGGCTACACAAAATATTGACACTTTGGGCCCAATTTGGACATTTTCACTTAGGGGTGTACTCACTTTTGGTGCCAGTGGTTTAGACATTAATGGCTGTGTGTTGAGTTATTTTGAGGGGACAGCACATTTACACTGTTATACAAGCTGTACACTCACTACTTTACATTGCAGCAAAGTGTCATTTCTTCAGTGTTGTCATATGAAAAGATAGAATAAAATATTTACAAAAATGTGGGGTGTACTCACTTTTGTGAGATACTGTATACAGTAAGAGAGCTGTAGTTGTTACGGTTAAAGCAAAACAAAAGTAAAAAAAATAATTCTGCACAGTAAAGAAACAGCAGAAAAAGAAAACATACATAAAAATGAAGCAATGAAGCTGTCCCATGCAGTACACAGGAGAGAAACCCCAAAGTGCCCTGTGTATGTCCAGATAACATGAAGCATAATTTGAAACCATTCCATTTAACCATGTGTTGACCCAAACTCTGTACAAACAAAAGTGTAAACTCACTATATAAACTAAATACTAACTGTGACTAGATATAAAATAATAGAGAGGAAGGAGGAAATGACAAAGTAACAAAAATGGTGAAAGGTCTGATTTAGTGGATTCATTTTCACATTCAACAAAACCAAAAACCTGGTGAAAGCCAGTCAGAAGGTTCAAATACTGGATGCATGGCAAACCTAACATATGAATTCATCTTAAAGTCAGAATTTTTAGAATCTTGTATGCTTTTTCTTTTTTTAAGTTTCTTTCTATTGAAAGGTTTTGCATATACATACCAAATGAAAGTGCAAAAACTGTGACTGCAGTCGCATAATAACAAAAACTGCAGTCGTACAATTAAATGTGAACTACAAACCAATTGGAAACAATATAACATCAGGAGAAACTGGCCTCTCTACAATAACACATACAGTATAATACAAGTGTAGTACCCTCTACTTAGGTAAGTGCTAGATGTGAGATTTTTGTAAGAGAAGGTAAATTTAGGCAGGCCTAGCTGGAAGCTAGGCCTGTTTGTTTTGATCTGTGTGGGCTGGGAGTGGTCCGGAGTAGCAGCTGGTGACTCACAGACAGCATCACTTCTCTGTCACCTCCCTCTTACTCTAGGATTCTAGAAGAAAAAAGGAGGGGAAGAAAGGTGGGGTTGTCTGGGATGTCTCAGGGAGCCCTGAACAACCCCCAACTAGGATTAGCAGGGGGCAGGCCTCATTGAAACACCTGGGGTCAGTCCAGCTGGGGAGGAGAGTTTGGGTGGAAGAACTGGAGATGGAGCAATAGGTTGTCGGGGCCTTTGAGGGAGCTCCCCAGTCTGGGGGGTGACCTTGGACCTGGGATTCGGGTGCAGGATGGAGCCCTTCGGGAAAGCAAGGAGGATCTGGTCAGGTGGCACAGAGAGGAACCAAAGAGGTCAACAGGAGCTAGTGTTGCCGGGCAAGTCTCCAAGAGGGAACCACGTGTCGCAGCCAGGAGGGCTGGTGAGTGACAGGCACAACCGGGAGTACTGGGGAGGCACCCCTGAGAGGACTGGAAATGTGCTGTTTGGGATGGGTGCAGAGCCGGCAGTAAGGACTGTGATGTCACAGGCAGTAGAGTCGGGCCTGACTGGGAGCAGTAGTCCACCATAGGACAGCTAGCACTAAAAATGTACTACTATTTTTGCTACACTAGAGGGGCCCGCGGTCCCTGTCTGCAAAAGGTGGTTGCTGAGGCCTGACTGAATCAGTGTTGGGCCTAAACATGTGCTAACTGTGTCTGGAGTCCAGTGTTGCGCAGGAGAGGAAAGAGAGACAGAGGATAACAGTAAGCAAGCAAGAGATGTGCTGGAGGAGACTGAAGTAGCCGAGTGTATATAGTTGTCCCATATGATTGATATACAATCAACCAATTGCTTCTTCTACTGTGCATCCCATATATTCCTATCCACATCCAAGTTCAATTCCCCTCAATAAAAATACAAAAACAAGCAGATGGACCGTTCATTGTCTCCAAAGTGATTGGGAAGTGAATGCCGGGCTGGGCAGGGTGACAGGTGGACCACAACTTTCAGCAGCCCCTACAGGAGTACCGCTACACAAGCCATCAATACACTCTGCACTAGCCCCCTATTTATTGAGATATTAGTCAGAGACGGGACTAACCAACTATAGAAATCAAAATTCTCCTGTAGGAGACAGCAAGGTAATTATAGCTGACAACATACATACAGACAATATCACAACTCAGTCCGACACTGAAAGCGGGGAAGCCACCCATCCACCCCACATCTTGTCAAATTTACAAGGTCCCCTCATTAGCATATGTGGGAAGGGAAGGGCCCTATTTATTAAAGCTTTCCAAACCACAGCTGTGGGAGCTTCATTTTTTTTCCATGATATTATACGTTTCCTTGCATAATAAAATAAAAGAGTAAGGAGAGTACATATGGCCTTGGTAGGAGCTAGATCATCTACTAAACCCAAGAGACAATGCCTCACCTGCAGTCGGAGGGGTACGGTGGTAACAGCTTGAGCACACTGAATACATCTGAATAGCTGGGCAATCCCAAAAGACATGCATAAAATCTGCCCCATTGGCAGAGGAACACCAGCATGAAGAGGAATTATTTCCAAAAATTTTTGCTAACCTAGCAGAAGTCAAGTAAATACAAATAACATATGTATTTATAATAGATGAGTTTATCCCAAGCAGATATAAGCTTAGTAAATGGATTATCCCAAACATCTTCCCAATGTTCAGTATCAAGGTTAGGGACAACCGATTCCCAACAAGACCTACATTGGCTAAGTAGATTCTTGTATGCCTAAACCAGATGTAAAAAAATACATTTTCAGCCACACAGGAAAGAAATCACAGATGCAAGTAAATAGCTAAATTTTGAGTTCCTTTTTAAATTCAATTATGCCTGATAGGGCTGCTTTAATTAAATTACAGAAAAATGCAATATTGTATAACAGCATGGACTAGTGCTTGTACATAACCATAAAGTGAGGCTATAATAATCTACATACATGTTTCTCCAAGTGGAACAGTTTATTGCGGTACATAGCTGCTCCGTTAGCAGAAAGGCTAATTAAGTGGCTCTGTCACTCATGTAAATTGGTTAGTAGCTTAATGATCAAGCCATATGGGTGAATTTGTTCAGAATCCTGTGTGTGCCGTGCCGTTTCCACCAAACTTCAAGGCTTATCTAAAGGTCCTCACTCGCTGGATCTTCTGCTTTTTTTGGCAGAATGTAATCATGATTGAAATTGGGCTGGTAGGTATTTGACAGTTTTTTAATTGCTTCCTGTTGAGCTGGAAATGTTTCAGAGTCTGAAAATAATACAGATATAGTGTGGAAATTCCCGGTAAACTATTTATAACCATTCAAATATTAAATCTATAAATTACACTTCTGCTTCAAGGTTTCAGCTTGCCTACTTCTACACTTAAACTACTTGTGTGCCATTTTCATAAAGCTAGATATCTACAATACACAGTTTTGGAAGACGAAAACTTTGTATAATCTTTGAAGTTTTTAGAAGAGGTCGGAAGATGGCAAATATCACCTTGTGCTGCTATTGCTTAAAGTGGTATTAAACCCAAAAGCAAACATGTATTATATTGCAGCTTTTCAATTTTTAGATGTGATGGCTGCATTGGTTTTCTTTATTAGGCTTTCTTTCTCCTGGGAACAAATTGAAGTGAACAAACCATGGACTTTTTAGGCACCAACAAAACTACGAGTCTATATAAAATTACATAGAAACATAGAAAAGTGACGGCAGAAAAAGACTGAGTAGTCCATCGAGTCTGCCCCTTTTTATTTATTTATTTTTTTTTACATTAACCTTGTTGTCTGACTATGGATTTATGTTTATCCCAAGCATGTTTGAAGCCATTTACTGTTGACTGTCTCACAACCTCTGTTGGTAGTTTATTCCAATCATCAACCACCCTTTCAGTAAAATACAACATTTATTTCACATCTTTAAAAAACATAGAATCTGTCTAAAATCATATAGGTACAACACCAGTTTTCAAAATTAAGTTACTAATAGGTCAATAGGACCACACCAATCCTAACAGATGAATACATCTCAGCTAAAGGATGTAAGGCTATTTCTGTCCACGAGAATTTGGCGTGTATTGATGTAGCTTATTGGAGTTCAGCTCTACATGTTTAGCTCCTGCTGTGAAAATGGACCACGTGCTATTTTAGTATGGACCATGTTCTATTTTATTGTGGACAGGCATAGAGGACATAGACTGCTTATAGTGCCACTAGTTAGTAATTGCAAGATATTGTTTTGAATTACTTTATTGTACAGGATTTATATAGTGCCAACAGTTTGCGCAGCGTTTAACAACAGGCAGACAGTACAATTACGATACAAGTCGATACATAAGGAATCAGAGGGCCCTGCTCGTTAGAGCTTACAATCTAAAAGGGAGGGTAAAATGATACAAAGGGTAAAACTTGGGAGGATGAGCTGATGGAGAAAATAAATGCACAGTTGTTAGGTCGAGGGCAGGATAGGGTTCTCTGAGAAAGGTTTTCAGGGATTGCTTAAAAGTAGACAGAGTAGGAGATAACCAGACCGCTTGGGGTAGGGAGTTCCGTAGGATGGGAGAGGCTTGGAAGAAGTCCTGGTGGAGGGCATGGGAGGAGGTGACAAGGGAACTAGAGAGCAAGAGGTCTTGGGAGGAGCAGAGAGGACAATTTGGTTGGTATTTTGAGACTAGGTTAGCTTTAGATGGCTTTATAAGTTGTTGTTAGTTTTTTTTATATTTAATTCATTGGGTGAGTGGAAGGCAGTGGATGGATTGACAGAGAGGGGCAGCAGAACAGTTGGTAAGGTTGATGATCTCTGCAGTTCAGTATGGAGTGGATGCAAAAGGCTGGGTAAGATGTATGATAGAGGTGTATGGGAGGAGTACTGAGTAGGACAGACAATGTAGCACCAAGCAGGGCTTGACAAATTTGCTTTGCATCTACGAGACAGCTAAAAAGGT
This sequence comes from Glandirana rugosa, assembly GCA_018402905.1. Taxonomy (NCBI): domain Eukaryota; kingdom Metazoa; phylum Chordata; class Amphibia; order Anura; family Ranidae; genus Glandirana; species Glandirana rugosa. The sequence goes on from BLSH010086440.1 coordinate 650,557, forward strand.
TTGGATGCAGTTTTTTTTTGACTGGTAGGGCTTTGTTTTCGGCAACAGAGATGGCCAACCAATGATCTCAAAAGGGGGTAGCTGATAAAATGGGACTCTGATCTAATGATCTAATGGGGGCTCTCTAAGGAGGGTGCTAACATAAAGGGACTGATCTAATGGGAAAGGGGGGTCTCTATGCTGCCTGTCCTAAAATTGCAGGACACATCAGGCAGGGAACATCTATTGCTGGGGGATTGTGGTGAGAATATTCACTATCTTCCCAGACAGCCAATTGGAGAAACTGTCAACCCCAGCTTGCCTCCCAATTGGGGGACGGTGAAAGGGGGGCGGGAAGCTCCGGCCAATGGAGAGGGGAGAGGCTTACAGGCTGCCCAGTCATCGCTCCCCCATGCAAGGTAGGCATGTGACACATGGTCATTGGAGGAGAGAAGGTGTGGAGCTCATTGGGCAGCTGCCCGAGGAGTTGCTTTCACCTGGTGCCACTGCTAGCAATGGATAGGCTAGAGGGAGCCCAGACGCCAGGACCTGATTTATGGTCACCATGGTGACCTGGCGTCTGGGCTTTGACAAACAGTGGTGACAAGTATCAATGGGCATTGCAGCCAAAATATGTAAGTGTATGTAGCAGTTAGGAGAAACAAAAGAATAAGGTGCTCTGTGAGAATGAGAAGGGGATGGGCACACAGGAGGCTCAATTCACAAAGCTTACACAAAAGGATAAGGATAATGATTTTCAAAAAAGTAATAATTATTTTCAACTAAGATTTGAAAATAACTGTCATATGGATAAAGCAATGTTTCTAGCCCTGTGAATTCACAGTGCTTCACTTTTTCCACATTTTGTTATGTTACACCCTTATTCCAAAATGGATTAAATTCATTATTTTCCTCAAAATTCTACAAACAGTACCCCATAATGACAACGTGAAAGAAGTTTGTTTGAAGTTTTTGCACGTTTATTAAAAATAAAAAAACAAAAAAAATCTCATGTACATAACTATTCACAGCCTTTGCTTAATACTTTGTTGAAACACCTTTGGCACCAATTACAGCCTCAAGTCATTCTGAGTATGATGCTACAAGCTTGGCACACCTATATTTGGGCAGTTTCTTCCATTCTTCTTTGCAGGACTCTCAAGGATGGGGAGCGTCGATGTACAGCCATTTTCAGATCTCTCCAGAGATGTTCAAACGGGTTCAAGTCTGGGCTCTGTCTGGGCCACTCAAAGACATTCACAGAGTTGTACCATCGCCACCCCTTTGTTATCGTGGCTGTGTGCTTAGAGTCATTTTCCTGTTAGATAATGAACCTTTGCACCATTCTGAGGTCCGGAGGCTCTGGTGCAGGTTTTCATCAAGGATGTCTCTGTACATGGCTGCATTCATCTTTCCCTCAATCCTGACTAGTCTCCCAGTTCCTGCCGCTGAAAAACATCCCCACAGCATGATGCTGCCACCACCATGCTTCACTGTAGGGATGGTATTGGCCAAGTGATGATCAGCGCCTGGTTCCCCCAGATATGACGCTTGCCATTCAGGCCAAAGAGTTCAATCTTTGTTTCATCAGATCAAATAATTTTGTTTCTCATGGTGTGAGAGATCTTCAGGTGCCTTTTGGCAGACTCCATATGGGCTGTCATGTGCTTTTTACTGAGAAGTGGCTTCTGTCTGGCAACTCTTCCATACAGACCTGATTGGTTGAGTGCTGCAGAGAGGGTTGTTTTTCTGGAAGGTTCTCCAGAGAAATGCTGGAGCTCTGTGAAAGTGACCATCGGGTTCTTGGTCACCTCCCTGACTATGGCCCTTCTTCCCCGATCACTCAGTTTGGCCAGTTGGTCCACTCGAGGAAGGGTCCTGGTGGTTCCAAACTTCTTCCATTTATGGATGATGGAGGCCATTGTGCTCATTGGGACCTTCAATGCTGCAGAAATGTTTCAGCACCCTTTCCCAGATCTGTGCCTCAATACAATCTTGTCTCGGAGGTCTACAGACAATTCCTTGGACATCATGGCTTGGTTTGTGCTTTGGCATGTACTGTTAACTGTGGGACCTTTATATAGACAAGTGTGTGCCTTTCCAAATCATGTCCAATCAACTGAATTTACCAATCAAGTTGTAGAAACATCTCAAGGATGATTAGTGGAAACAGGATACACCTGAGCTCAATTTTGAGTGTCACGGCAAAGGCTGCAAATACTTATGTACGTGTGATTTTTTTCATTTTTTATTTTTAATAAATTTGCAAACTAGTTTCACATTGTCATTATGGGGTATTGTTTTGTAGAATTTTGAAGAAAATAATCAATGAATGAATGAACATAATGTGGAAAAAGTGAAGCACTGTGAATACTTTCTGGAAGCACCATAGGCTCTGTGAGCCTACATGAACTGTAGCATGAATTGAAAAAAAATTGCTAGGAGGTAGACTTAACGTACATGGGGCGTTGTTTAACCTCCCCTAAACGATTTTAACTTGACAGCTAGAAACCAACGTTTAAAATGTCGTTTAGCTGCGTTTAGCCACATTTAGCCGTGTGTGCGTCTAGAATTGTTTTTCTTTTTAAATTGAAAGACACCTATAAACGAAACGCTGCTAAACGTGAGTTACTGGTGTTTACAACCTGTTACAGGCATTTGACATTTCAAATGCCTCTGAACAGCCGTCTTGAACACATTTTTATGCTTTACAAAAAATGCTTCTAAACTCAACTGCTTAGGAACTACATAAATGACCCTGTGTAAATGTACTGATAAGATAACATAGAGGAGAGTTCAGGGGCAGCTGAAAGAAACGTCCAACTGCCCCTAAACATGCGTTTAGCAGCAGCAGTGTACATGAGGCCTAACTGTTTGTTAGGCTCCATTTACACGGGACGCTATATCAACTTCCCCTGAACAATTTTTTTGACATCTAGAATCCGGTGTCTAAAACGACCCTTTAGCCGCGTTTTGTATGCCGCGTTTTGCCGCGTTTGCGTCCAGGAGCGTTTTTTTAAAAAAAAATAATCTTTTTTTTTTAGAATGGAAACGGCTGTAAACAAAACAGTTCTAGAAGCGAATTACCGCGTTTAGCGGAGTTTAAAAGCAGTTTGGCATTTCAGATGCCTCTGAACTGGCGTCTGAACCCATTTTTTTTTCATTCCAAAAAAAGCCTTTAAACTCAACTGCCTGGAAACGACCTTAAACGACCCTGTGTAAATGTACTGATAAGATAACATAGAGGAGAGTTCAGGGGCAGCTGAAAAAAAACGTCCAACTGCTCCTAAACGTCCGTTTTCAGGCAGCAGAGTACATGAGGCCTCATTTTGTTAGTAGAAGAAACTTTGTATGTCTCTTATTCCAAAAAACGACTTTTCCTTTCTCCTAGCAATTTTTGTGTGTTTTTAATGCTTGCAATGCATGCACAATGTACACTCCCAGTAGGATGGTAAGAGTCCAGCCAAGCGTAGAAATAATGTATAGACATGTGTGGTTCATTTTGTTCCAAATAAATATTCAGACAAATTTTTCATTATTCGGAGATTCGGATATATCTGAATACCCGAATGACATTATCAACAAAGTTTACCGAATGCTCCAAATAACGAAACAAAATTTCTGAAAATTGGATTGAAATTGGAATCAAATTTTACATCAAATTCCATTCGAATTCAAACTGTAAACATATTTCTGAAATCAAAGACTGTGTGTGTTATTAGAGTAACATTTCAAAATAATGTTTTTGTTAAGCCAAAGATGATTTAACCACCTCAGGACCGCCCACCGTCAAATGACGGCGGAGCGGTCCTGCTCTTCCAGCGGGTGGACGTCATATGACGTCCTCCCTTTAAGCCGGGATTGCGCGCAATCGGGCGCGCGCATCCCGGCTCTGTCGGTGTCGGCGTGTCCGCAGGACACGCCGCTACACCGACAGGGGTGAACAGCCATTGGTTATGGCTGTTCACCACGTGATCGGCTTTGTCACTCAATGGCGAGACAAATGTTACCTACACTAGCCGACACTTCATCTAGTGTCGGCTAGTGTTCCATAGTCGGCGGCCGGCCGCCGACTATGGACACAGCCACTGTCCGTCACAAGGGGTCCTTGTGCGGCGGTGGCTGTGCGTGCGCGCCGCGCGAGGGCTAGCGCGCGTGCGCGGCACGCTTGCCGCCCGCACGGCAAACACTAGTCGACACTGAAGCAGTGTCGGCTAGTGCACCACTTGTCGGTATTGGTTACCGACAAGTGGGGACAGCCACATCGCCGCACAG
>BLSH010086440.1:665161-707572 GCA_018402905.1 Glandirana rugosa
AAAAAAAAAACCCCAAAAATGAATTCTCATCATCCGTAAACGCGACCACTTTTGCGCAAACCAATCAATAAACGCCAATTGCGATTTTTTTTTATCGCAAATATGTGGAAGAATATAAATCGGCCAAAAACGGTGAAAAAAAATGTTTTTTTATATTTTTTTTTGGATTTGTATTTTAGCAAAAAGTAAGAAATTTGGGTTTTTTTGCAAAATTGTCGCTCTTCTTTTGTTTATAGCGGCGATCAGAAATGACGCAGAGGGGATCAAATACCACCAAAAGAAAGCTCTATTTGTGGGAAAAAAAGGACGCAAATTTCGTTTGGGTACAACGTCGCACGACCGCGCGATTGTCAGTTAAAGCGACGCAGCGCCGAATCGCAAAAAGGGCTCCGGTCCTAAAGCTGGAAATCCTTCCGGTCCTTAAGTGGTTAAGATGCACATCCTAGAGTCTTTCAAAAATATCCATACTCCTCGTTGACACCAGCAGTTTTGGAATAGAGTGAAAAACCCCCTGTCCAGTTTAACCACTTCCGGACTGCGTCGCGTACATTTACTGCTGCAAGGTGGCAACATAACGCAAATTTCTGTCTATAAACGGCAGTTCGCGAATGCGCGGCTAGGGGGCGAGCGCGCACCGGCGGCACGCTCTCGTGCACTCCGAGAGCTCCAGGAGTGTGACCACGGGCAGACTTGATGTCTGCCGGCGACCTGCGATCGGTTACAATAGGAGAAAAGTGGGGAACCGCCAATGTAAGCACAGCAATTCCCCACTCTGACAGGAGCCATAGCACTGATCTACTGATCCCTGTCACCGGGATCAGTTAGATCTGTTATGCCCCTGCCAGCCCAGCCCCCTCACAGTTAGAACATGCCTAGGGAATACAGTTAACCCCTTCTTTGCCCCCTATAGGTTAACCCCTTCCCTGCCAGTGACATTTACACAGTAATCAGTGGCTATTTGCAGCTCTGATCGCTGTATACATGTCAGTGGTCCCAAAAAAGTGTCAAAAATGTCCATGTCCGCCGCAATACCACAGTCCTAATAAAAATCACAGATCGCCGCCATTACCAGTAAAAAAAAAAAATAGTAAGAACGCCATAAATGATTTTTCATGGTTTGTAAACGCGGCAACTTTTGCACAAACCAATCAATAAACGCAGATTGCAATTTTTTTTACCACAAATATGTAGAAGATTATATATCAGCCAAAACTGATGAATAAATTCATTGTTTTATATTTTTTTTTGGATATGTATTTTAGCAAAAAGTAATAAATATTCTTTTCTTTTGCAAAATTGTCGCTATTTTTTTGTTAATAGCGGTGATCAGAAATGATGCAGAGGTGATCAAATACCACCAAAAGAAAGCTCTATTTGTGGGAAAAAAAGGGCGTCAATTTTGTTTGGGTACAGCGTCGCACGACCGCGCAATTGTCAGTTAAAGCGACACAGTGCTGAATCGCAAAAAGTGCTCTGGTCCTAATGTGGGAAATCCTTCCGGGGCTGAAGTGGTTAACGCATTAACAATTATAAGATCATTTCCTAAGCTGATCTCTTTTTCATTATCAATATTGAAAAGACTATAAATTCTCTTTAAGGGTAGAATGTAATAGCAAATGTTTACTATAATAATTGAATGACGCCTGGGACTTCTGGGCTCCTTCCATGCCAATAAATAACTGCGAGGGATTAGAATCTACCTGTCTACAATAAAAATGTATATGCTGTTTTTAGACAATATAATACACAGCTTCCTTCCTATTTTTATCTTCCTCTATACAATGTTGATATCATGACTTCACGCACCCAATTTCTGCTGCTCGCTTCCAAACATGTTTTGACAGCTGTGCAGATTGTTACATTGTTGCCAGAGGCATTCATATGTGTGTTGGAGAGAAAGGTAGAAGTGTTTGGTGTATGATTATGCAAATAATTCACTAGTAAATGGACAGATAAATAATGAATTTTCAGTTTTTGTTGAAAGTAGATGTAAACATAAGAACATTGCAGCCTGTTAGCAATGCACCCCGGGTCCAATTACTCTTCTACAAATTGATGTACCAAGTGATATAATGAGCAACTCTCTTGGGTCCCACTGGACTGGCAGTAGTGTGCGCTGGTATCTGCCTTGAAAAAAAACTCCAACTTTTAAAGCCAACCTATCCTTTATAATTGGCTCCTTGGTTTGTGTGCTGGGGAACTTTTTATATTTTTTGTTCTGTAAACTGTCCTTCCCAATTGCAACTTACTTCTGATTGGTATAAATTGAACTGAATGGTTGCCATTTTTAATTTGTCATTCTAAAGCGGGGTCAGCAACCTGTAGATCGCAAACAGGTCACTGGCAGATCGCGGTCTGGGCTTGCTGATCCGCCATCCCAGAGCATCATACAAAGTGCAATGCAGAGGGACTACTTGTAAAATTAGAGCTGTAGTAGGGAGCAAGAGCCACATAAGCCGATGCCTCCTCTGTAGTGTCGGCTCCTGTCCCATGTGGAGTGATACCAACTGCAGTCCATCTCTTATCCCGGCTATTGGTCTCCAGAGTGGTGCCAGCAGCAGGAAAGAAGAGATCTTCAGGTCAGTGTAAAGCAATGCACTGGGCATAATAGTATAGGGCTGCTTTCACAATGATGTGCTGTGGTTTATGTGCACCACGGGTGCAGTGCAGTGTACCTGCAGCTTTCCAATGGGTTTGCTGCACTTAGCTATGGACGTCTATTGTATCCTGCGGGTTTGGTGTACTTTCTGAAAGCGCACCATACCTGCATAATATAATAGAAGTCTATGGCAAAGTGCAGCTAACTCAGGAAAGTTGCAGATGAGCTGAGCTGCACCCACAGTGCAGGTAAACCACAGCACATTATTGTGAAAGCAGCCCTAAAGGGGGCTCAGAACAGTAAGGGTTCATTTACATTTGCAATTTGGGGGGGTAAAACTCCATAGTTAAGACGTTTTTTCATCACCCCCGCCACAACCGCATCCCCTTTAGCTGCAGTGGCCAGGGGGTGTACACATGTCACAGCCACAGCAGGAGTTATACGTCCTGTCATGGTTGGTGGTTATAGCACCTGCTAAGCATGACCCATTCAAGTGAATGAGGTCATGCACAATGTTGTGTTACTTTCTTACCTGTTTTAACCCCTTGGACCCCGCAGAAGCATGCAGTTGGGGGGCACTTACAGAGTGGTCCCATTTACTTGGATGGGTCACAATTGACAGGCGGCAGCACCCACCCTTAGCCTCAGTAGCTAAAAGGGGTAGGGATTGCGGGCAGTAGAATCGTGACTCAACCGCAGGGTTTTAACCACCCCCCAACTTTATGTGTGAACGAGTCCTGAAGGGTGCTGCTGCCAATTGCAACTAAGGGCTCATTCGCAAGTGCAGCAGGCACTGCTGTTCCTCTGAAAAGCGATATGTTGCCTCCTCACCACCTGATTTAAACCCATAATTGTCATGCAATGCACGCGATTGAGACACAGTAGTACAACAATTAGAGGTTTAAATCAGGTGTGAGGAGGCAACACTGTGCCTGGTAATCTTTGACTTCTCCCATGTTGTTCAGGCAGATCTCCACCCCGTTAAGGTTGCCTACCTCTGGTCTAAAGGTTCCCCATCTTTGGATGATGTATTTTCCTATATCTACCTACAAGTGTCCTCTGTACCCACCTACAACACCCCTGTTGGAAGCCTTCCATGGTGGTTTCCCAAAGGGAATAAAGGGATGATTTACATGGTTTTGCCCAGTCTCCTAAATTGAGGAAGAAGTATCTGTTCCAAGAAGGCTCCACTGTGCTTTGTATCAGTTCCGGACTTTGTGGTTCCTTTTGGCCCACTTCAGCATAACTGGTTACCCTCTTTTGTTGGTTCCCAAGCTTTACTGGAAAGTCCTTCATTAAACCTCCCAATTCTCTTTATCACCTTGTTGACCTTTTCCTTGTGTGTATTTTTAACAGAACAGGTAATTGACCGAATGATCAGACAGGTAGTAAATGTAACTTGCAATTAATTAAAAAGGTGCAGAGATAGAACCAATATCAAAAGCAGGTTCAGAATGCCAAGGAACATGCATACACTCCAGAATAATAAATAGCAGATTATAAAAGTTGCACATAGATGGACTCTTAAAACATTTGTTAACCCCCCAAAAAATAAAGATTCTGTTCCTTTAAAGCATGTTATACAGCACAGGGCTTGTGCTGTGACATTTGGCCCCCGTATCACCTGAAATGCCTGTCTGATCCTGCCAGTTTCTACCTACCCCCTCTACTTTAACCACAATATATCAGGGCTGCTGATCCCTGACACCATTGTCAATGTACGTGTCTCCGTCATCTGCTGCTATCTGCTTTCTCCCTCTGTCCTCCTCCCCATCTCCTAGACCTGCCTGTCATCTCTCACTAGCACTGATCTACTCCTCTCCCCCTCAAAACGATCTGACCTTTATATCATCCCCTCTGTCAAATAAAAACGGTGTCCTAGTGCCTGTGCTTTATAAAATAAAAAGCAGATTTCTACCTGTTTTAGCAGTGCTTTCCAGCGATCACATGACTCCAGGTTCTCTGCTCCTTTCCTCCCTGCCTCCCTGGCTCATTCAGCAGGGGAATATTGGCCCCGCCCACTGGAGATATCAGATGGGGAGAACAGAGAGCCTGGAGTCATGTGTTCGCTGGAAGACACTGTTAAATCAGGTAGAAATCTGTTTTTTTTTAAATAAAGCACAGGCACTAGGATACAGCTTTTTATCTGACAGATGGGATGATATAAAGACATGTTAACATGTGGCTGCAAAGCAAATTCTCTATATGACTATACTATAACAGAGTCTAGCTGGAAACAGCAACTCTCATCATTTTAAAATTAAAAATGACAAACATGCTGTACTTACCTGCTCTATGCAATGGCTTTACACTCAGCAGCCCCAATCCTCCTATTCTTGGTTCCCCTGCCAGAACACCTGGCCCCTCCCTCCTGCCAAGTGCCCGCACAGCAAACAGCTTGCTATGGGGACACCCGAGCAGGCTGCTCTGTGTGTCCATTCACATACAGCCACGGCTCGGCCCCGTATGCATGAAGGTAAAACACCTTGAGCCTTTATAACCACTTGAAGTCTAAGGTAGCTCTGGTCACACAGGTGAACAGCTGGATAGATCCAAGGATTAAGGGCCACTACACTGGAAATGGAGTACTCTGCTAACAATTAGGCTTCTGCCCATCTGCCTGTATGTAGGTTCTAACAGTGGATGGCTGCTCAGCTGGTTGCAAATTTCTTGCCCAGCTACCTCTTCTTCATCAGACGTGGCCTTTCTGAGCTGCTGAGGCGGGAATCCTGAGGTATGTATCTTTGCTTTGGCACATCCAGGAACCCAGGGAGATGTGGAAAATGGAGTTAAATAGGTTTGCACCTGTATCTGAGCATAGTGAGGAAATGGGCACCTCACTACATGTCTACTCCATAAAATCCATTGTTACCATACACTGCACGCATGATGCCCAATTAGCCTGTAACAACTGCATGTCGTTTGGAATAAATAAATCTATATTTATTAGGCTGTTTCTTTGCTATTAACTGGCAGTTCTGGGTGTACAGATGGCAAAGGGTATAAAGTAATGATTTGCAAGGTTTCCTCATTTAACCTTAAGTCTGGGTTCACACTAATGCGAATTGGATGCGTGTTTCTCCGCATCCAATTCGGATGACAGGAGATTGTGACCCGCTCTTTATGGAGCCAGTTCACACATCTCCAGGGAGGCTGCGGAGCGGCCTGCACAGGAGTCCTGTGCGTCTTTGGGCCTGTTTCAGGGCTGAATTCAGGCAAAAATTCGGCCCTGATTCGTCCCTGAAATGGAGAACAGGGAGGCACCGGACCCGCTGCTGTGAGCCACTCCACGCTGAGGTGTGACCCCAGCTTAATTGAAGAAAAATAACACATTGATGTGTACTGTGGTCATGAAGGAAGCAGTTAAGCACAGTGCTGCATAGTTCTGTCACTGCTGGGTCTAAAGTATAGCGGTACCCCCACAGGAGTCATTGGTAATTTGGTTCCTCTGCTGGGGTCCAGCTCTATGTGAGGCCTCATCCTCACACCACCAATATATCTTTCTGTAAGCCCCAGCAGGTTAGAGTCATACAAGTTTAGCAGGGTATATTGGCACATGAACGTCAATCAGCATACACATAATAGTTACTGTATAATTGACCTTGCAAGGCTTCTTGCAGAAATTCAGACTCCGGCATATACTGTGACCCTAAGGGCATAAACAGTGCCTCTCTGTATGAGATGACATGCCCCCAAGTGACAAAATAAGAGTAACAAAACATCGACCAAACTATGCCACTTGAGAGCTCTCTAATAAAGGGCCTAGGTTTATGTCTGCAAGATAAAGAGTTAAGATAAGAATTAAACACAGTTCTTCCCTCAGGATAGAATGCTTTGAATAAGGCTTTGTGATGTATCTTCTGCTGGCTACGTTGGGGCCCTTTAAAAATGTCGGCACACAGGGCAATGAAGGTTTGTTAATAAATTGGGTATTGCAGCAATGTATCAAGGAAGTTGAGCTTAATGAAAGAGGTGACTCTTTTGATGCAGATGGATACTTAGAAGGGGCAGACCCAAGTACAGCAGCCAGGTGCCAAGATGTGCACAGCTGTAATAGTTAGATGTAATAGTGGGGATGGTTGTAGTAGTCAGGTGTAATGGTGGGCACAACTCCAGTAATTAAACATAACAGTGGGCACAATGTCAGCGCTCTGGAGTATAGAACAGTCAATTGGACTGTGTCAGGCCCTGTCTAAAGTGGTAAATATACTAAACCCAAGTTAATGCCATAGAATATTTAGATTAGAATGGGTGAGCCCCAAACAAATAGAGGGAGAGCATATAAGAGAAGGTGGAAGACACATGGATAACATCTATCCCTGATGACTTCTAGCTGAGACGAAACACATTGGACGGGGCTACAGACTGTGACGTCATGTCCACCTGGCATTGATATATGTTAATGTAAGCGCGTGCTTTGGAGAGATTTTAATTTATTTTCAATAAATAATACTGCACAATGGTTTTCTTCCTTTGTAGCTTATTTTCTGGGATGGTTAATGTGGAGTTGAAGGAAAGAAGTGGCCTGTAGGAGTGATGAAGAGATATGTAGAGCTAACTGGAGACATAGCATTAATTTAGGCATCACAGATTTTCTGGTGAGTGCACAATCAGGTGGGAGCCCTCGGAGCTCTCAAGTGGTTTGCAGACGAGGTGTGTTATAGATCCACAGCACATGTTGATTGAGGAGCACTTTTTAGTGAGCATTGGATTTTGAAAGACTTTAAATTGACGCTGATTGAGAGATGCTTTTGATTGATTTGTATTGTTTTTATGACGAATGGTTTATTATTAAAGCACTATCTCCTAACACTGTCATAAAGTTTTATATTTTGTTCCCACCAAGTTTTTTACTGTGATTTAAATAAATTATTTAATATTGGGGAGCATATTTTAGTGATGCATTTTAGAGAAGTGCTACAGAAGAATAAATTATATAGGCAGTGGCAAGCCACTCATTAAGTAAGCAGTGGCATACCTAACCTACTTGATACTTGGATATTATTTGTTCATATTCACTTGTGTGTAAGACAAGACAAGACATCTTCTAATTAACTAGCATCAGGTTCATACTGTCGGATACACATTCACACACATGCACCCCTGTGCAAAAGTAACTTCAGTGATAATCATGAAATTAAACATTCTTAATGTTCAGCTAAAGCATGTGGATAACAGCATGGCAAATAAAATAAACACAAGGGCTTAATAGTGATGCATGCAGTGCCCTGTGGAAAAACATGGGAATAGTAGCTATGTACTATAAAATAAAATTCAAGGGTTTCAAAGAAGCGAACCAACAAAAGCATAGGCATGAAAGTGGTGTGCCTGCATGGAGTTTGCATATTCTTCCAGTTCTTGAAGGGGTTTCCTCACACACTCCAAGACAACCTGGTAGATTAATTAATTGCAGTCTAAATTGGCCCTAGCATGTGAAATGAGGACCTTAGATTCTAGGTTCCTTGAGGGCAGGGACTGATGTGAATGTACAGTATATAACAAGAATGTGTTGGTGCTATGTAAACACCTGTAACACATAATAGTATTACAGTGCAGAAGTCATTGTGCACCCTTGCACATTGGGTAAAGCGGCACCCATTGTAATTCATATGTTTTGACTTGGCGATTTTCTGTGTCACATGGTGAACCAGGACTTATAAAGGGCCCCTCGACAGGAGTAAAGGGCCCCAGACTCAGAGGGAGGGCACCCGGGACCAGAGGAAAGGCCCCCAGGATAGATGGAAAGGGCCCCGGCAGTCAGGGGGGCCTTTCATGGTTTCTTTCACCAGGGCCCTAAATGTTCTAGTTACACCTCTGGGTCAGTGATTATTGCCCCCTTTCATTAGTGGTCAGTGGGAGCAGAGTGTGCATGTACACTTACCTGAGTTGCACTGCACAGGTGAAACACCTCTTTCTCCTGGCTCCTGGGTTTCCTGCAAAATGACATTGTGGCCAGAACTAAAGAAACAGCTTTGGGCTCAATATTCCTTCCCCACCACTGTTTTATAGAATAGAGCAAGCAACTGACTGTGAGAGTGTCAAGCCACCTGGACCTGGCAGTGCACTTGTTTGGGGGCAAGTTACAACAGCATCCCCTAAAATGTGGTACCCAGTGTGGACCCTTCATCCCCCAGTTCACCACTGACTCACATAACAGGTTACATGCTACCTGTTTATTCTGAGTTGATCTCATTTTAAGTGCATCTCAACAAAGTACAGCATGTGCTGTGTAGAGAAGCTGCACAGCTAGACTTCATTTTCTAATGTTGTTATAGTTTCCATATATACCTAAATAACTTCTGGTATCATCTTGACCTATATATACCATTACCATATCATTTAAAAATAAATTTGTTTATTTTGTCTGTGTGTCACCACCTCTCTAACGAGATACAGTCACTTGGTCCATTAAGGACATAATGACAATGTATGTGTTAAGGCGCCCCTAATCCCACACTCCACTCAGTGATTCCCCTGTTCAGCAACTGCCACCAAAATATGGCAGAGCGGCAAAGTGATCCTATCTCTCATGTGACAATGTTTGGGTCTAGCAATTGACTGTGAGGCGCATGTGCTGCATAATAGGAGGAAGTCCTGTGCTTCCCCATAAAACACAGATTATAATAAAAAACAATACCTGGTATAATAATCTCTCAATGAATTATTGTGGTGAAGTCACTGCCCTGATTGCCTTTGCCTAGGTGTGTTGCGTTTGATATAAATATATATATGTATCGCTGCCCTCGTGAGAGTCGCTAGTTAAATCAGTACCCCACTGGTTGCCCTGACCCTGCAAGTCCTCCGCCACCTCTGACACCCTGGGTTCAGTCATTTTCCCTCTTAATAACAATAACAATTGAATAAGTACACCAAAGTCAATTTAACTTATGAACTTGTTTACTTTAGTAAGATGAAGAACAATTGCAAGTCCACAGTTTACAGTTTAGAGTGGTATCTCTATTAGAAATATTATTGACAGCAAAATGTATAAACTCTAATAATAAGCGCCTCCCCTTAAAGTTGTGATCATAAACAAACAATGAATAAATCAATATAAATTATATTAATAACATATAAAAAAGTCCATTGATCATAAGTGCAAGTGCCATAAAGGTACATAATAGATTAGTCCATAATCTTCAAAAGAAGTGACTTGTGCTTATGGGTGCTCGAACAAGTCCTCAGGTAACATTCCAGGTGCAGTGTGGCAACTGTGCCAGACCCCCTTTGTGTCCCCACTCACCAAAAAGTGTGGACCTACTGCTTTTCAGTCAGAGGTCACACAGGCTTATGTCAGTGGGGAAAAACTGGACGGAAACAGCAGGATGCCCGGACCGATGGAATAAACGCTCAATCTTCCAATAAAGGCTGTCCTCTGGAGTGCTCGAATAAACAGAAAACAGCCTCATGTGCAGACTATTTAACCAGAAACACTTTATTGCGCTAATAAAACATACTCACAAGATGCAAGTGTAAAAAATGCCTGGTATATGATATGGTGTCAGCAGCGTGCGTTCCAAATTCTCCTGCTCCTGAGGGCGGAAGTGACATAGACGGCTGCGGCGACCGGAAATGACGTCAACGCATTTCGCCCTCCACATAGGGCGTCATCACGAATGATAATACCAGTCGCAACAGCGTGATTTATAAGCAGCCCGCCCAATCACAGGAGGCGAGCCTTACAGCCCAAATTAATTGACCGGTCTCCTATGCCGACAAGCCATCTAACCGCACACTACAAATGCCCTCCAGTGGCAAGAGACAGGAACACACGCCACATAGACACACCAGATAAATTGACCAAATACAAAGCAGAATCCATTCAATTAAAACCTGTTAAAAACATAGAATATTGTAGGGAGTGGAAACGATCGCACAGTAATCACACTCAAAGACAAAGTCATGAAGATATAAATGAAATAAAATGAATAGCATGAAAATAAAAATAAAAAAATATAAATAAATGAAAACAGACAGCAAAATGACAATCACTTATTAATATAGCACAATCAAATAATGAAAACTATAATATCAGTACACAGCCAAGTGCAAACAATGCCTATGTGAACAGGTAACAGGAGGGCAAAGGAATGACTCTTATTCATGTTAGACCCCTCTCTTCTGCTCCTCAGCACACAGATGCAGAACAGGTTTAGTACATTGACAGTAAGAGACTGTATTGAGATTCTACCAGCTCTTTTAGGCTAGGTTCACACTGCTGCGGTGCGAATTTTCTGTGAATTGAATACGATTGCGATGCGAGTTTTTTCAGTTCAGACACAAGGACCCTTTTTCTTCACGGATTAGATTCGCAACGCATCAGTGTGAACTGCACTGGTAGAACACTATGTTATTGGAGATGACTTGCGAATTTAATCTATTGCAACGCAATCTATTCGCAGTACAGTTCGCAACAGTGTGAACCTAGCCTCAGAGAGTTCTTGGTGAATTTTAGCTTTATTAACTTAATAGAACAAATCCCTGTAGCGGGGAGGGAGGTACAGAGTAGCCTTGTATCAACTGTGAAACAATCCGGTTAATCTTCAGCTAGCCCTTTGAAAACAATTGCATGCAAGGAGTTCTTAAATGGCAGAGCAAAATAACTTGGATCAACTGGTGAGGAGTAAGCAAAGAAACAAATCTTCCTGTGGAATAAACTCTAGATGGAAGCAAAGTGAACACTGACTCAAGGAAGTTGCTCTTTGTAGAACTACAAGTAAAGCAAGATGATGGAAAGATGTCTGTATATAGTGTCTATGAGATTAGGCATATGCCCTAGGCAATAAGGATGATAACTAGTGCAGGAAGCAATGGTGTCTATTTACAGTGTCTATAGAATTGGGCTATTGCCAGTTTACAACACTGGAACAGAGGATGATGATGATAATGAGGATAATGATGATGATGGCTACCTCTCAGGAACGTGGCTCAGGGGATGGTGTCCAGCCTCCACTGCACCATGCTATGGCTCACACGAATCTGCTGACACCGCTGGATAGATGGAATAGGAGCCGCCGAACAGCCAAGGGGTACTATCCCCTGATGTCCCTCTGAATATCCACTGTACAGTTCTGCTGGTGCAGGCTGCAATTCAGCTGCAGCATACACCGTCATGGAGACCCTGAACTCAGATTCATGCTGGGGTCCCAAGAGAGCGCGTAGGCCTCAATCCATCCTTCTTATAGCTTCTCCCAGCAGTCTGTTGTCCTCCATCAGTCATCTGGTAGTTGTAGTTCCCAATCACTTAGCTAGTTGGCATATCTCCTCAGTTTGGACTACATGTCCCAAGATGCTTTGCTCCTCCTCAATAATACATCAGGTCAGTATCAAACTCAGCACTAGAGAGAAACAGCTCTCAAAGGCAAAGCCACACAATCTCTCTCTTTGCTTCTTATTGGTATATCTGTCAGTCTTGTATTGTGTTCCTACAATTGTAATAGTTTTGTATGTAAAGCAGTTTTGTTTAATATAGAACTAATACACTGGGGTAAAGACAACCCAGTAGGGAAATAGTGGGACTTTCATAGTGCTGGTCAACCCCAGCTCTGAAAAAACGATATAAGCATGAAAAATTTAAAAATTACATTTATTAGATCACATTAAAAACTTTGCCCACCACTGGGGCTTTATAACAAGCAAACATTGTCCATTTAATATCTCCCATAAGATAAGTAACGGATGTCAAAGGCCCCAAGATGATAGATAGATGATTCTTACTGACGCGTTTCGCCTGGTATGGCTTCTTCAGAGGAAATGAAAATCAGATTGGGGTATACGATCCCTAAATGAATAGAGACAATCCGATAAAATGCAGAAATATAAACAACCCAAACACAACAGTATCCTGCTAGGAGACACTAATATTTACATGGGAGAGTTGAACAATTAATTAACAACAATTATTAACAGAATTATTCATAGTCATTTCATTATTTCATGGTCCTATTATAAAGTTACTGATAGTCAGAGACTTTATTACTAGTGTTATTGTTGACCACAGGGGAGATCAACCAATACTGTGGGAGCCAGAAAAAGTGGAATAGGGTCTCCTGGGACTTTAGGGAAAATATATATATGGTAGCGGACCCAAAAGGTCCTTCATTTAATCCAAGAGTTTACCCTACTATTTCCCTACTGAGTTGTCTTTACCCCAGTGTATTAGTTTTATGTTCAATTAGGGATGTGGTGCTGGTCCTAAGCGTTGGTCTGTGCCTTAAATTATTTTTCATTTTTGTTTAATAAAAGCACAATAACACACTGCAGAGATCTGAGCTTCCTTGCTTATAATACAAAGTAACCTTAATAGACCAGAGCAAAACACTAGGTACCAATTATAAAAACTTCAAACTCCTGAACATGAAATTTGGCTTAGTCATAAATGTTTTTTTCCATAAAATAAAAAGAGAAGTTATATATACCTGTTTTATAAAACGGTATTGCATAGAGCAGCCCAGAACCTCCCCTTCTGGGGTGCCCCGTCAAGGCTGTCTGCTCCTCCTCTTCTGCAAGTGCCCCATAGCAAGCCTGCAGATATGCAGGCTCACACCTGAGCTGTGTGCATCCACAAACACACACAGCATGCTCGGCCCCACCCCCCTCTCCCTCCTCACAGGATGGATTGACATAGCAGGAGCTAATGACTCCCGCTGCTGCCTCTGTGTCCTGTGAGCAGAGAGAGAGAGAGGGGAGAGCACTTTTGCAAATGGCACAGAGCTGGATTGAGAGGAATTTGGTAAGTGTTTAGGTAGATGTGTGGGGGGGCACATTTAACTACTGGGGGGGGGGGCATTTTAATTTTGTACTGGGAACAGTCAAGGATATTGAGAATAATGTGCTTTCCAAGCGAGCACAAAATTATAGATAAAAATCAATTTTTCTCCTGCACCGCCAGCTTGTCACAGAATTGCCTCACTATAGACTAGGCTGCAACGTGTTAGTCTAATCATAGTAACAGGTTTCACCTTGATAATATAGACCTCAGACTGACAACTCTTTTCTTCTTCCCTACTGTGACAATGGCAGCATATAAGAAAAGCCAACAATTTTATATTTTAATCCAATTTCCTTCATGTTACACAAATTGCCTTATTTAGGCGCTTTAGGCAAAATAACAGTTTGCCATAAATGAAAGACTCAGCTGAGTAGTTTGGCAGAACATCATTTCGTGTTGATAAGAATGAACCACATACAACAAAGTGCAAATGATTTTGTTACGTTTTTATATTGCATTTGTTGGAAACATAATAAATAATTCAGGTTGGTGCTTAGCAACATATTACTGTGCTACAAGATAATATCGATGTGTCTGTTCTTTCACCTGTTCACCACATCAGTGACAGGATATGAGACAGACAGACATTTGGATAGATAGATAAATAGACCATTTTGATCACTTTTATCAATCTTATGCAATCTTTCTCAAGCAGGGTATTGTAGAGATTGCTAGGGGTTTCTTGAGCAGTAAATAGAGCAGATTGATCTCCAGCCTAACAGTACTGGCCTAGTTCTGACATCAGCATCACTTGGCAAAGCCATCCGTGTGGGACCAGTGGAGCTTCAACTTTTATCTCTTAACCACTTCAGCCCCGGAAGGATTTCACACATTAGGACCAGAGCACTTTTTGCGATTTGGCACTGCTTCCCTTTAACTGACAATTGCGCGGTCGTGTGACGTTGTACCCAAATGAAATTTGCGTCCTTTTTTCTCACAAATAGAGCTTTCTTTTGGTGGTATTTGATCACCTCTGCGTCATTTCTGATAGCCGCTATAAACAAAAAAAGAGGGACAATTTTGTAAAATTAAAACTATTTTCTTTCATCGGTTTTGGCCGATTTATATTCGTCCCCATATTTTTGGTTAAAAAAAAATCGCAATCAGCGTTTATTGATTGGTTTGCACAAAAGTTGCAGCGTTTACAAATGATGAGAATTAATTTCTGGGGTTTTTATTTTGTTTTATTTTTTTACTAGTAATGGCGGCGATCTGTGATTTTTAGTGGCGGACATGTCGGACCATTTTGACCCTTTTTTGGGACCATTGGCATTTATACAGCGATCAATGCTATAAAAATGCATCGATTACTGTGTAAATGCCATTGGCAGTGAAGGGGTTAACCTGGAGGGGGCGCTCTAAGGCTTACCTGTGTTCCCTCCGAGTGTTATAACTGTATGGGGGCTGGGCTGGCAGGGGGAGGGGGATGATCACGGCTTCCATATACAGGAAGCCTGTGATCACAGCCCTTCCCCCTCTGTCAGAACGAAGATCCGTGTTTACATACACAGACTTCCGTTCTTTCACTGCGGGGGGGCCATCGCGGGTAGCCGGTGGAGATCGAGTCCGCCCTACCCGCTCCCTGGCCCCCAGGAACACAGCGAGCGCACAGGCGCGCCTCTGGCGGTGCACGCGCACGCTCACAATGCTCATTATTGCGGCCGTCGTCCCAACAAACCACTTTGGCGCCATCATGCTGCGGCAATACATATCCAATTGACACCAGTGAACTTTTTTTCCTTGCCTGTAGTGTGGTATTCTCCCTGCTGATCACCAATGTAAGAGGAATTCTTTTCAATGAACCCAATATAACAAGTGCATTCTTCCCACTGACATCAATGTAAGGAGCATTCTTCCCATTGACACCAATGTAAGGAACATTCTTCCCACTGACCACCAATGTAAAAGACATCCTTCAATGTAAGGGAGCACTTCTCTGTTAACCACAAATGTAATGAGCCTTACACTAACTACCAATGTTAGGTACCATTTGTCCACTAATAACCCATTTAAGGAGCATCCTTCCCAATGACCACCAGTTTAAGGGACATTCTTTCTGCTGACCACCTATGTAACAACTGCATTCTGCCCACTGATCACAAAAGTAAATGACATTCTTCCGCAGTATAACAGGTCATCCTTACCTCTGACTGCCAGTATAAGAGCACCCATTGCCAATATAAAGGGGCATTTTTCTTACCATTAATTCAAGAATGCCCTTCACCACTTAAGAGCCAGCTAAGAGACTTATACTGACCACCAATGTAAGGTAGCAATTCTACGCTTACTACCAATGTAAAAGGACACTACAATTTTAATTGCCTGTGCTTCTTTTCTGATCATTATTTTTTTCATTGTTACTGAAAACCATTATATGATATTCATAAACCTGCAAACACTCTATAGCTATGCTCTGATCAGTGGAACACAGGTGAATCTTGAGAGTGATGTCCTGGGTGCCTGAGCTGCGGTGCTCTCCCATATACCATGATACCAAATACTCATTAAAACAGAAAAACAGCCGGCTACTCCACAATCCTCCGATAATATGAATGTATTCACACACCATACCAGTGAGTACAAAAAGAAGAAAGCAAACGCGTTTTGGCTGGCAAGCCTTGTTCATTGCACCACTGGAGTGAAAAAGGCTTTTCAGCCAAAACACGTTATTCATATTCTATAAAGCAGATGGTGTTACATGATGATCAGCCCTGGTTGTCAACTACTGTACACAAGGTAAACCACGTTATTTATTGATCACACTAATGTAACATGTGCTGTAGATATAATCATTTTATAAAGGTTCCCTAAGACCCAGAGATAAATTAGACAGAATAGGGTCTTAGGCAAGGTGGCAGCTTTAGCCCCTCTATGCCCTCCTTTAACATTGATAATGATTGCAAATTGCACAGAGAAGACACCCCTTTTGCATTGTCTGTATTGCCCCATCAGACACCAACTGCCTATGAGTGTATCTGCCCCTCGGAGGTGACAAGCAGGTGTACAGATTTGTATAATTGTTCTATCCCCTGGTTTGATGCAGGAGCATGAAAATTATAGCTGTACATCCACCAGGCCCAAGTATCCTGCTCAGGTTGCCTTGTGGATAATCTAGCCCTGCTGACATTTGAAAATTATTTCTAGGTTTCCTCAAGGAAAGAAGGTTTATAATAGCTGATTTAAAAGAGAAGTACAGTCAAAGCTTTGGTTGTATAGTACTTCTCCTGTGGATCACAGGAGTGCAGTTCGTTCTGCACTCCTGTGACCCTTTTTCAGCAGACGGCAGGCTGAAGCCCACTGTCGGCTGATGTCACAGAGCCGGTCCAGGCTGGGGCAAGATTGCAAACATAAAGTTGGGATCTGCCCACAACCCTGGACTGGAACCAGGCTCTGCCTCTCAGCAAACTGCTGAGAACTTGAGCCAGCCGCTCCCACCCCCTCCACAGCCCAGCGCTCCAACCTCTCCTCACACAGTTTTTTAAAAAGCCAAACGTTGTGTAAAATAAGCTAGGGGATCTACACATTTTTACCCTTTTGATAAGGACTGGAAGGCAAGATTAGATGGCTCACTGGCATAATGCTTTTTTCATATTCACTTATTTCTGTCAACAAACTGCACAAGACTATGAATTATGTTTTTGCTTTTCACTGCGGATCATTAAGGATGAACTAATTTTGCCATTGGCGAAAATTTGCTGAAGTCTGCTTCTAAACTCTAGCTGCTTAGGTGTAATAAAAAAACAAAAAAAAAACAAGAAACAGTCTAGTTAGAAATTAATGTGACCTGGCACCCAAAAATTCACATACCAAGTAGTGGCAAACCTCCATCCCTAAATTTGCTGAGTACAAAGAGAGAAGACAAAACGGGACTTTGAATGAAGCCCACCACTGTATGAATAATACAAATATTGGTAGATAGATTTCATGTCAATTGTTTATTGACTAAAGTTTAATTATTTAGTAGAAAATATTATTTTCTATAAACCATGATATGTTGTAAAAAACAATCCAATCATGTACAAAGACAATTATAATATACATTTTGAGATACAAAAATAAAAAAAAAAGACATGATTAGCAAGCAAATGTTAAAATTATTAATCAATAAATGGTGTATACCTGTAAAAGATGTATTTTTGGACCTGAGTTTGTCTTGGCATTTTAAATGTAGACTCGACGTGTTTCAGGGCGTACAGCCTTTCATCAGGAGTGTGATGCAATAAGGACCTCTGACGGGAATAGTATGATCTCAAAGGGGAATTGTAAATGACAAAACAGCTTCACACAAATGGATAGCCCGCAAACAGGGGATGGCATATTATGGTTTATAGAAAAGAATATTTTTTTTGCTTTCAAATATTTTATTGACAAATTACAAAAATACAAAAATATTCTGTTTATCATTACAGACATCAGATAGGTACAAAACATATCCTGGGAGGGGTTATTCAAGATATTGCTAAGTCCGTAGAGCAAGGTGATTCCCAGCGTAACAAAAGACACTGGTGAGGATAATATTGCAATTACATACTTTTGAATGCTGAAATGGGCAATTTCTATAGTCACGTAGGGAACTTGTAAAACTGACCAAAATACCCGAGCCTCAGGATTTGTGGGTTTGAGGCCCTACGAAAGCTGAAATATCCCCCGCAGTAGGGAGGCAACGGGTGCCCACTCCCTGACACCCCAAATGGGTACTAGTTGTGTCAGACGGAGAGCCCCGCCCACATCACCAACCCCGGGGGTAAGTTGTCTAGCTTCTAACAAGCCCTTGGAGATGTATTATCCTCATCATCCCTGTCTAGTGCCCTACCTAAGCAAGTTCCCCCACCTTTATTATAAAATCTCATGAAACTGAATTGGGTTCCCATCCCAGAGGACCTTATCAGTATTATATCCTGTAACGACAATTAAGAAGTCACTTTAATAGATAACCAATAGTAAAAAAAGAAAAGAGAAAAGAGTGAAGAGAGGAGAAGGAGAGAGAGGAGAGAGCTAACATCATGTCTCTGAAAAAGAAGCAGTCACGAGGTGGACTGAGGGTGATTGGGGATGGCCATTCCCAGAAATAGGGGAATACCTATGTATGAGGCCCAAGGTTCCTAGATAGCTTCAAATTTTTGGAAGGAATCTGTGAGTGCACTTGCTAGTTTTTCCTGTGACATGATCCAAGAGACCTTCCTGGTCACAGCTTTCAGAGGGGTATGGGATTTCTTCCAGGACTTAGCTATGGTGATCTTAGTACTTAGAAAGATAAAGTGAATCAAACTGAGCGTTAACGTTGGGATATTCGGTATATGTGAGTTTAGTAGAGCAATTGCTGGAGTTCTAGGGATTTTAAAGATGGTAACTCTGTAGATTAAGTTAAATATTTTTTTCCACAGTGGTCTAATCCTAGGGCAATCCCACCAGATGTGGCTCATAGTACCTCGAAGTTGGCATCCCATGAAGCAAAGAGGATCAGCAGTAGGGTATATGCTAGCTAGCCTAGATGGAGTCATGTACCAGCGGCTTAAGACTTTTACATTCGCTTCCATTAGTGAGGTATTAAGCATCCCTTCATAGGCTGTTGTCATTGCATTATGCCAAGTTTCTAGGTTCCAATGAAACTGGAGGTCTTCCTCCCAGGCCAGCATATAGTGGGATTCGTTTTTTTGACTGGCAAATGACGCATACATGATCGATATGCCCCCCCCCCCCGCTCCATGACTGAGCCACACCAAATTTCATAGTCTGTCATCAGGGGAGGGTTGGGTTTATCATTCCAAATACTATGGAGGAAGTGACTAATTTGTCTGAATCGGAATTTTTCGGAGTTCGGAAGATCAAGTTTACTTACGCAGTAGGCTAAGGAGATTGGGCCTGTGGACGTGAAGCAGTGTCCTATCCTGTATAGGCCTTTGTCTAGCCACCATTAAAAGGCTTTGATATTTCTACCTGGCGGGAATTCTGGATTATTAAAAATATGTGCTAGAGGGTGAGTAGCAGAGACAAGGGCTGGGTTTTTCCTTAATTGATCCCATAGAGAGAAGGAAATGGAGAGAGTTGGGGAGAGGATGGCTGGGCGATTTTTGGGATTACACTAGAGAAGGTAGTCAAGTGTAAAAGTTGGAACTGCTTGGCACTCTATCTGAACCCACTCTGGTTTTTCCACTTTAGAGTAAACTGTGGAGAGTTGGGATAGTCTTGCTGCGTAAAAATATTTGATGAGATGTGGCACCCCCAGACCTCCTCTCTTCCTAGAGAGGAACAGTGTCTGTTGCTTAATCCTGTATCCAGCTCCCCCCCCCCATATAAACCTGAGTATTTTGCTTTGTAGAGACCTCAAATGGTCTCTCCTGATCTGTATTGGGAGGGATATAAACAGATATAACATTCTAGGCAGTAAGGTCATTTGAATTGCATTAATCCGTCCAAACCACGTCAGGTTCTGCTTGGTCCAATCTTTAAGATCTAGTTCCAGTTTACGGATCATAGGTGGGAAATTGTGAGCATAAAGGTCTTCAATCTTAGGCGTCAGATACCTAGATATTTGATGTTTGATTCATTCCAAGAGAATTTGAATGACTCCCTCAGGGTCGAAAGAGTCTCTTGTGTGAGAGAGACGTTCATTGCTTGTGATTTTTCATAATTCACTTTTAGGCCAGATAGGTGCGAGAATGTCTCCAGGGTCTAGCAGAGGTTGGGGAGAGACGTAATTGGGGCAGTGAGGAATAGAAGCATATCATCCGCAAAAAGAGCACATTTATGGACTTGGGTTCCACAGGCAACACCTGTGATATTGGGGTTTCCCCTAATTGCGATTGCTAGGGTCTCGATTGCAATCGCAAAGATTAGGGGGGACAGAGGACAACCCTGCCTTGTACCCCTTTCTATGTTGATCAATGGAGAATAATAGCCCTGAATGCGAATTAAAGCTTTTGGGAAAGAGCGTAAGGAGTGGATAATGCCTAGAAACCGATCCCCAAACCCTCAATGCTCCAAGAGTTGAAAAATATAGGGCCAGGTGACCGAGTCAAAGGCCAAATGTATGTCAAGGGATAAAAGCATTCCTCGCTGTGATGGTCCCCCCGAACAATTAGATTGAAGAATAGATGTAATATCAATAGCCCGTCTAGTCTGGTCAGGTCCCTGTCTCCCTGGGTTGAACCCCACTTGGTCCTTGTAGATATATGTATTAATGAGAGATGCAAATCGATTTGCTAATACTTTCGTTAGAACTTTGAGATCATTATTAATAAGAGAAATGGGCCTATAGTTTCCTACTTCTTCTGGGCTCTTGTCTGGTTTTGGAATAACGGAAATAAACGCTGTGTTTAGGTCAGAGTTTATCGGTGTCCCTGATACTTTAGAGTTAAAAAAGTGTTCATATGTGGAACTAGATTGGCAGTAAACATTTTATAGTAAGGGGCCGACAAACCATCAGGACCAGGGGCTGATCTATTTTTTAGTTGCTTAATAACACAATCTGAAATATCGCTATCAAGAGAGGCCTTATGTTCATCCGATAATTTCAGGATTGGAAGAGAGTCTAAGAACTGGGAAATGTCCCCTTTATGTTTATGTGGGGAGGAACTATATAGTATAAAAATCTCCAAAGGCTTGGAGAATCTTAGTAGGATTAAGAGTGGGGCCCTGGTCCCGGGTCCGAATTTTGGGGAGAGCATGAGTTCTGAAGCGTGGGGTCAATCGGGCAGCCAGTATGGACCCCATCTTATCCTTTTGGGAATAAAACTTGGCTCCGATCTGTTTTTCTGCTTTGGTTGTAAGCTTAAGATTTAATTGAGTTCTGATTGTGTCTATTTGGTCGAGGGTGACCGACGAAGGGTTAATCTTATGCTTAGCCTTAACTGATCTATAGGCTTCTTCTAGTTTCATAATTGTTATCGAATGTTCTTTTTTGCGTTTAGTTGCGATCTGGATCAATGTCCCCCTTATTGACAACTTATGGGCTGCCCAGAGCGTTTCCGCTGAGACCTCATCATTGTTATTTAACAAGAAATATTCTTTCAAGGCTTTTTCAATGATAGTGACCATAACTGGGTCATTGAGAAGGGATTAATTCAGTCTCCAATATGAGGTAGAGTGGCCTGGGGAGTCACATAAGAGGGACAGAGTAACCAGCGAGTGGTCCGAGATTGGAGCGTCTACAATTTGCGAAGTAAGCACTAGTGGGAGTTTGTTGGAGGGGATCAGGATGTGATCAATCCGTGAATAGGCTTGTTGAGAGATTGAGAAATGGCTAAAGTCCCTTTTTTCAAGGTGTACATCCCGCCAGACATCTGCCAGACCCCTGGAATGTAAGAGGCGAGCAATTTTAAGGCTAGCTTTTGCAGGGCGAGTTAAATATGGTTTCACTGGGTTTGATTTATCTAACCCCTGATCGAACGCTACATTTGAGTCCCCCCAAAAATGGGAGTCCCTTCTAAAATGGGTTCCAGAGTCTGAAACATGGTTCGGAAGAAGTCAGCTTGGTCTTTATTAGGGGCATAATAAGAAACAAAGGTGTACAGATGGGTATTCATCCACCCCTTTACTAGGATAAATCTGCCGTTAGGGTCTTTGTACTCCCCCTTCAAGGAGAAGTTGCATTGTCATGAAAATAGAACAGTTACTCCCTTAGTTTTGTTTTCTGTGCCCACCAGGTAGAAAACTGGGAAATGTTGGTGGAGAAATTTTGGAGTGAACTTAAGGGGGAAATGCGTCTCCTGAATTAGTGCTACATCAATATGTTGGGATTTTGTAAAAATTAAAGATTTTCCGTCTTTTAACTGGGGAATTAAGCCCCTGAGCGTTATGGGTGGCCAGTTTCAATGTAGAACGATTAATGTTAGCCATGGAGCAGAGGTGTAAGGAAATGATAGATCCGTGCGTTACTTACCCTGCTTAGAAGGGGAGAAGTCCTCCAGTGAGTGATTCCGGACATCCCTTGAGGAAACAATCTTCCAGTCTCACCTCCGGACCACTGAGAAGGGGGTGCAAAAAGATAATGGGTTAGCTCTCCCTTGAGTATATAAAAGGAGGAAAGGAGAAAAGGGTTGAGAAGAAGAAGAAAAGAAAAACAAAAAACGGAACAGGGTATGAAGATACGTACAACGCCATCTTCCAATCTTGTATGTATCCGGGGGGGAAGGGGGGGGGTAATTCCCCCGAGGACACACACTAAGAGTGTCTAAAACTAAGTTCAGACTTCCTCCTCCCCGGAGACCGGGGTGTCTGAGGAGGAGGAGGCATGTGGGTAGCATCAGAGAAACCGGAGCCCATTTCTAATCAAAGCTATGAAAAAGTATTAAGAGTCTATAACCAGCACATAAACAATCTTGAAATATGGGGATTGGACCCATATTAAAGAAGATACCTGAGATCCCATTACCATTTCATAGGGCTATCCTCCCCGCTTCCCTGCTTGGGGATAGCTGGGGAAGAAAGGCCCACGTCTATTAGGAAAAGGTCCGCCATTTTGCAACTGGGGGGTTTTCCCCCCTCCAAAGGGCTCGTAAGCAAAATCAGACCCGGCCCCTCCTGTAGGAGACCCAGGTGGTGTCCCACATGAGGGGGTGACCGATGTATATAGAGAAGAGCCGTTGCTCTCTTTGTGTACATCAATGTGACATATGTTAAAAAGGTCATAACTAGAGTTGAGCGAACTTTGGGGTGTCCGGGACCGGACCCGAACCCGGACTTTTCAAAAAAAGTTTGGGTTCGGGTTCTGGGTTCGGGTATTTTATTCCACGTGTTGAATAGCTGCCAAGGGCAGCCAATCAACAAGTGTTTCACTGGTTTGCCCTTAGAAGCCATCACAGCCATGCCTACTAATGGCATGGCTGTGATTGGCCAGTGCATCATGTGATTCAGCCTCAAAAAGGGACTGGAGTCACCGTGCTGCATGTCATATGCTCTCAGGCTAGTTTAGGGAGAGGATGCTGCTGGCTCTGTGAGGGACAGATTGCAGATATTATATAACATCTCATCCTGCATTACTGAACAATCTGATTGTGGAAAAGGTAGAGATTACTAGTACTGCTGCTTTGAGGGACAGATTGCAGACCTCATCCTGCTGCACAGAACAATCTGACTGGACTAGGTAGAGTCTACTGCTTAGAGGGACAGATTATTGTTCTAAAATCATCTCCAAGTTCTATAGGGAAAGGTTCCAGCTGTTGCCTTAAGGGACAGATTATTGTTCTAAAATCATCTCCAAGTTTTATAGGGAAAGGTTCCAGCTGTTGCTTTAAGGGACAGATTATTGTTCTAAAATCATCTCCAAGTTCTATAGGGAAAGGTTCCAGCTGTTGCTTTAAGGGACAGATTATTGTTTTAAAATCATCTCCAAGTTCTATAGGGAAAGGTTCCAGCTGTTGCTTTAAGGGACAGATTATTGTTTCTTGCACAAAATTAAAAAGTGCATCTACATTGCTGGTTTAAAAAAAAAATATTCTAAATACTACATTTGCGGCCAGTGGTGCATTTCTTGCACAAAAATAGAAAGTGAGTCTACATTGCTGGTTTAAAAAAAAAAAAATATTCTAAAAACTACATTTGCGGCCAGCGGTGCATTTCTTGCACAAAAATAAAAAAAAACAGTGTTGGCTACCTCCTCCTCCTCCACCGCCGCTTCCACCACCTCCTCAACCTCCAACTCCACATCCACCTCCATTTTTTATTTTTTTAAGTGATTTTAGCTTAAAAATTATTTTAAGTTATTTCCCTATCCCCATTTCTTTGTAGGGCACTTGTCCGACTCTTACCCCCATTTCCCTTTCTTTTGCAGACCTCTAGGACTTGCCAGGACTTTGTTACAGCCATTTTTGTGCCTAAAAGTTCGGGTCCCCATTGATTTGAATGGGGTTCAGGGTCCGGGATAAAGTTCGGGTCAAGTTCGGTCCCGAACCCGGACTTTTTCCCGAAGTTCGGCCGAACTTGCCGAACCCGAACTTCCAGATGTTCAATCAACTCTAGTCATAACGAGAGAGGGCAATAAGAAAGCCAATATGGTATTAACAAACTGAGAAGTGTAAGACCCTTCCTCAGGTCAACTATAACTGTTTTATAAACTGATAACCAACATCTGTTACTACCCGGGGAAGGTACAGCCATTCAAAATTGGAGACAATAGTGGAAATTCCCATCCAGCTGGGTTGGGGTCCCCTCCCCGACCCACCCCAAGGGGTGTGTCAGGGAAGGGGGGCCCCATCCGCCCGAAGAGAGGCAATGGAAACCACCATAAATTGAGGGGTAACTCCCCCGGGAAACTCCTACCCACCTGGACCCAATCCCTCAGATCAGAGAGCAAACCAACATCTGACCCCTAGGGGGAGCCAGACATCAACAGAATTACCAAATGTCATTTCTATGAAGACTGTAGTTCCTGTTGAAATGAAGAAGCATTTTAAGTCAAGGAAAAACCTTAAGATGAAATATAACAAAAATGGAAAGGAGAGGCGTAAAGGCTTCCAGCCAGTTCAGGCAAACCCAGAGGTCCTCTAATATGGAGGCTGACTCAACAACAAGAAACGATTGTGTCAAAACAGCCTTCAGGTTAAGTCATTTTCCTTGGATTTCTTCGATTTGGACTTATTCCAGAGTGGGGTCAGGGACCTGGCCGGGGGGGGTCTCTTGGTAGATCCATGACCTCCGCTTGAAGTGTCCATATCAGCTTCTTGCGAGATGAGTTGCAGGTGCAGATTAATTTTTTCTCCTTCCGGGAGAGTGGAGAAAGAGTGATGTTTAGACTGATAGAGGAATATCACAGCAAAGAGAAATGCCCACCAATATTTTATGTTTTTAGAGGCGAGGATAGTGAACAGTGGTTTCAGGGACCTTCTGGATAGTGGCCTGGGACAAGTCCGGGTAGATCTGGATAGGGTGTCCTTAATAGGATAGCTGGTTGGCAACCCTGGATTGTTTCATCACCTGTTCCTTCACATTGAAGAAGTGGGGTTTGGTTATGATGTCCCTGGGTGTACCGTCCTTCCTGGGGGGGCCTAGAGCCCTATGGACTCTGTCCAATTCTAGATGGTGTGAAGGAATATTTCGAATTAAAGTTTTGATAATGTCCTGGACCACTTGGGAGGAGTCCGTAAATGACTAGTACTCCCGATCAGAAAATGATGTCGCCGAGAGCGATTTTCCGATTAGTCTATTCTGGAGAGAGCAGTTTCTAAACGCTCTTGAAGCACTTAGATATGGTCAGAATTCTGATTGGTGTGGGAAACTGTCATATCCAGTTTATTTTCTATGGCCTCCATGCGGGCCCCCAGATTCTGAAAATTTGCTTTAATTTCCCCCGTTATTTTGGCTGTAGTGGTGGCCAGATCCCTATCCAGCAGTTCTGCTAATTTCTGGTAGAGATCCCCTGGGGGAGAGGGGGGGGCCTGAATAGGGGTATTGAGGAGGGTAATGTCCTGGTAAGGGGATTGTGGTAGGCCTGAGGGAGAGCCTGCTGAGATTCCAAACTCCCTGCCCAGAAGGGATTCTGTGGATTTTGGAGAGGGGCTGAGGCCCTGTACAGAGTCTAAGCTTTACTAAGCTGGAGCAACTTCACTTTGCAAAGTACACGGTCTATTTGCCTTTAGTAAATTAACCCCTTTCACTCTACAACACCCATTCCTGTCTATTCCCTAACAGTAATATCCTACTGAAAAGATGTACATTTTGTAAAAATAATTGAAAAAAATGAATGGAGGGCATGTATTTGTTACTATCATTAAGGTGACCATGCACAGCCCAGTCCTTGTTCAATTTGAACACGGGCTGCAAATAATTAGCTCAATGCTTCCCCAAGGTGGGAAATTCTGTTCTGTTGACTAGAAATCATATGTATGAGATATATTGCTTTCCTCTGATGAAAAGGATAGGAAGAAGTTAAACGACCATTCATTATTAAAAAAAAAAATAGGATTTTTGTTTGAACAAGATAATAATCACAGGTTCACTGTATTCACTAAGTTAAGTGCCCTTTTTTGCAAACTGAAAATTCTCTATATTGTTAGTAAAGCAAACCCTATGACTAAAACACAGCTTCTTTTGATACTGGTATGATGATCAGTACAATTAGGTAACACTGATAACACCATGTAATTATTTTTCTTTACCTAAGAAAATATGATTGATGGAAATCTGAGATAAATGTGTAATTAATAAGATAAAGTGTATGTAACATGGATGTGTGTCATTTCAAAATTGTTCAGGTACATTGTCTTATACCATGGTGATGCCGCAAAACAGAGCACTAATGATCATCCAGATTACTGTGGCATTGTTGATATTTTACATTTCTTCCATGGAGACCAAAATAACATGTTCATTTCCAAGACAACCTATATTTTGTTGTCATTGCTATATACAGAGCTGAAATGTCTTCTGTAGTGAGGCACTGTATTTAGACAGAATATATTAAAAAATGTTGCGCTGTCAAAAATAGTGATACAATGAAAAAGTCTTTGCTCAATATATTGTTATCAGAGGATATAAACCTTTATAGTCCATCACATAGTCCACAAACCATTGTAAGGCTGGGTTCACACTAGTCCGATTCTCGGACCGACATGAGGAGCACAAGTCGCATTACGTCACAAAAACAATGATTCCCTATGAGAGCCGTCTTAACTGGTCCGACTTGTGTTTTGGTACTTTAACCCATTGAAAGGCATTGAAGTCGGATCAAAGTCGGATCAGTGTCTTCACTGATCCGACTTTGGCATGCGACTTGTGTTCTGGGGATCTTGAAGGGGAACTCCACGCCAAATAAAAAAAAAAAAATGGCATGGGGTCCCCCTCAAAATCCATACCAGACCCTTATCCGAGCACGCAGCCCGGCAGGCCAGGAAAGGGAGTGGGGACGAGCGAGCGCCCCCCCTCTCCTGGACCATACCAGGCCGCGTGCCCTCAACATGGGGAGTATGGGTGCTTTGGGGCAGGGGGGGCTCTGCGCCCCCCACCCCAAAGCACCTTGTCCCCATGTTGATGAGGACAAGGGCCTCTTCCCGACTACCCTTGACGGTGGTTGTCGGGGTCTGCGGGCGGGGACTTATCGGAATCTGGAAGCCCCCTTTAACAAGGGGGCCCCCAGATGTCGGCCCCCCACCCTATGTAAATGAGTATGGGGTACATCGTACCCCTACCCATTTACCTGGGGGAAAAAATGTACAAAAAAAAACCACTACACAGCTTTTTAAAATATTTTATTAAATCAGCTCCGGCGTCTTCTCCCCTCTCCGGTGTCTTCTTTCTTTGGCTCTTTTGCGGGGGTCTTCCATCTTCTGAGGGGTCTTCTTTCTTCTCCTTCTCTACGGCATCTTCTGCTCTTTTGCCGGTCTTCTCCACTGTCCTCTTCCCTCTGTTCTTTCTCTCTTCTTCTTCTTCCCTGGGGCAGGGCTGTGACATCACAGGGGACGGGGCCTACCTGGTGATGTCAGCGGGTGGCCCCGTCCCATGCCAATATAAGGCACAGCACACAGCAGAGAGGGCATTCCTGAAGGAGATCGAGTCGTGTCAACATGAGAAGAAGAAGAAGAAGAGAGGAAGAACAGAGGGAAGAGGACAGCGGAGAAGACCGGCAAAAGAGCAGAAGACGCCGTAGAGAAGGAGAAGAAAGAAGACCCCTCAGAAGAAGGAAGACCCCGCAAAAGAGCTGAAGTTGAGGCCCCAAAGCACCCATACTCCCCATGTTGAGGGCACGCGGCCTGGTATGGTCCATGAGGGGGGGGGGCGCTCGCTCGTCCCCACCCCCTTTCCTGGCCTGCCGGGCTGCGTGCTCGGATAAGGGTCTGGTATGGATTTCGGGGGGACCCCACGCCGTTTTTTCGGCATGGGGGTTCCCCTTAACCACTTCAGCCCTGGAAGGATTTCACACTTTAGGACCAGAGCACTTTTTGCGATTCAGAACTGCATCGCTTCAACTGACAATTGTGCGATCATGCAACGTTGTACCCAAACAAAATTTGGGTCCTTTTTTTCCCACAAATAGAGCTTTCTTTTGGTGGTATTTGATCACAGCTGCGTCATTTCTGATCGCCGCTATAAACAAAAGAAGAGCGACCATTTAAAAAAAAAAAAACACATTTCTTACATTTTTTTTCAACGGTTTTGGCCGATTTATATTCTTCCACATATTTGTGATAAAAAAAATCGCAATCGGCGTTTATTGATTAGTTTGCGCAAAAGTTGCCGCGTTTACGGACGATGAGAATTAATTTCTGGGGTTTTTATTTTTTTTTTATTTTTTACTAGTAATGGCGGCGATCTGCAATTTTTAGTGGTACTGCGATATTGCAGCGGACATGTCGGACTGTTTTGACACTTTTTTGGGACCATTGGCATTTATACAGCGATCAGTGCTATAAAAATGCACTGATTACTGTGTAAATGCCATTGGCAGTGAAGGGGTTAACCTGTAGGGGGCGCTCTAAGGGTTAACTGTGTTCCCTGGGCGTGTTCTAACTGTGTGTGGGCTGCCCTAGCAGGGGAAGGATAGTGATCACAGCTTCCGTATAGAGGAAGGCTGTGATCACAGTCCTTCCCCCCTCACAGAACAGAGATCTGTGTTTACATACACGGACCTCCGCTCTTTCACTCCGGGGGGGGGGGGGGGCATCGCGGGTAGCCGGCGGAGATCGAGTCTGCCGCACCCGCTCCCTGCCCCCCCGGAAGACTCCGGCGGCACGCGCTCACAGTGCTCGATCTGGCAGCCGCCGTCGTATGATGGCGGATTGCCTAGCAGAGCCATCTTGTCACCGTCAACCTGCGGTTGACGGTCGGCAAGTGGTTAAAACCCATACCAGACCAAAGGGCCTGGTATGCTCTTGGAGGGGGACCCCATGCCATTTTTTTTTTATTTGGCTTGGAGTTCCCCTTCAAGATCCCCAGAGCACAAGGTGCTTTGCATTGTCGGGATCAAAGTCGGATCCCTGTTCACAGACAAACGGTCCGACTTTGACCCCATGTAGGACCGTAAATCGTACAGCAAAGAAGGATCAAAGTCGGACCGTTTTTTTGACGGATAGTGTGAACCCAGCCTTAGGCTGGGTTCACACTTGTCTGACATACGGACCGACATTGTGAGCACAAGTCGCATTACGTCACAAAATCAATGTTTCCCTATGAGAGCCGTCTTAACTGGTCCAACACAAGTCGGTCCGACTTTGGAAAAGGTTCCTGTACTACTTTGGTCCGACTTTGGTCCTTCTTCAGCCCATTGAATATCATTGAAGTCGGATCCTTGTTCTAACCATCTGACTTGTGACATCCGACTTGGTGATTACAACAGCAGTAAAAGGATTTTATCTCATGCTGCGATAGTTTTGATTGGTGAAAGGACAAGTCACTATCTCAAAGTCGGAGCAAAATCTTATCTTGTTCATTCAAGTCGGATGGAAGTAGGACCAAAGTAGGACCGATGTTGCAGGGCAAAGCAGGATCAAAAGTCTGACCGTTTTTGTGTCGGATAGTGTGAACGGTCCGACTTTGATCCTACACTGCTGTGCAATTTACGGTCCTACATAGGGTCAAAGTTGGATCGTTTGTCTGTGAACAGGGATCCGACTTGGATCCCGACAATGCCAGGCACTTTGTGCTTTGGGGATTTTGAAGGGGAACTTCACGCCAAATAAAAAAAAAAAACTGGCATGGGGTCCCCCTCCAGGAGCATACCAAGCCCTTTGGTCTGGTACAGATTTAAAGGGGAACCCCATGCTGAAAAAACAGCGTGGGGTCCCCCCCCAAAATCCATACCAGACCCTTATCCGAGCACGCAGCCCCGCAGGCCAGGAAAGGGGGTGGGGACGAGCGAGCGCCCCCCCCCCCTGGACCATACCAGGCCACGTGCCCTCAACATGGGGAGTATGGGTGCTTTGGGGCAGGGGGGGCTCTGCGCCCCCCACCCCAAAGCACCTTGTCCCCATGTTGATGAGGACAAGGGCCTCTTCCCGACAACCCTGGCCGTTGGTTGTCGGGGTCTGCGGGCGGGGACTTATCGGAATCTGGAAGCCCCCTTTAACAAGGGGGCCCCCAGATGCCAGCCCCCCACCCTATGTAAATGAGTATGGGGTACATCGTACCCCTACCCATTTACCTGGAAAGAAATATGTACAAAATAAACACCACACAGCTTTTTAAAATATTTTATTAAATCTGCTCCAGCGGTCTTCTCCCCTCTCTGGCCCTTCTTTCTTCGGCTCTTTTGCGGGGTCTTTCATCTTCTGAGGGGTCTTCTTTTTTCTCCTTCTCTGCGGCGTCTTCTGCTCTTTTGCCGGTCTTCTCCGCTGTCCCCTTCCCTCTTCCCTCTGTTCCCGCCCCACATGAGGTCACCTCCTGGGGGTGGAGCTGTGACATCATGTGGGGCGGGACCTCCGGGTGATGTCATCTGGTGGCCACACCCCATGCCAATATAAGGCACAGCACAGAGCGGAGAGGGCATTCGTGAAGGAGATCGCGTCGTGTCAACATGGGAAGAAGAAGAAGAGAGGAAGAACAGAGGGAAGAGGGAAGGGGACAGCGGAGAAGACCGGCAAAAGAGCAGAAGACGCCGTAGAGAAGGAGAAGAAAGAAGACCCCTCAAAAGATGAAAGACCCCGCAAAAGAGCCGAAGAAAGAAGAGCCAGAGAGGGGAGAAGACCGCTGGAGCAGATTTAATAAAATATTTTAAAAAGCTGTGTGGTGTTTATTTTGTACATATTTCTTTCCAGGTAAATGGGTAGGGGTACGATGTACCCCATACTCATTTACATAGGGTGGGGGGCTGGCATCTGGGGGCCCCCTTGTTAAAGGGGGCTTCCAGATTCCGATAAGTCCCCGTCCGCAGACCCCAACAACCAATGGCCAGGGTTGTCGGGAAGAGGCCCTTGTCCTCATCAACATGGGGACAAGGTGCTTTGGGGTGGGGGGCGCAGAGCCCCCCCTGCCCCGAAGCACCCATACTCCCCATGTTGAGGGCACGCGGCCTGGTATGGTCCAGGAGGGGGGGGCGCTCGCTCGTCCCTACCCCCTTTCCTGGCCTGCCGGGCTGCGTGCTCGGATAAGGGTCTGGTATGGATTTTGGGGGGACTCCACGCTGTGTTTTCGGCATGGGGGTCCCCTTAAAATCTGTACCAGACCAAAGGGCTTGGTATGCTCCTGGAGGGGGACCCCATGCCAGTTTTTTTAAAAAAAAATATGGTGTGGAGTTCCCCTTCAAGATCCCCAGAGCACAAGTCGCATGCCAAAGTCGGATCAGTGAAGACACTGATCCGACTTTGATCCGACTTCAATGCCTTTCAATGGGCTGAAGTAGGATCAAAGTCGGACAAAAGTAGTACAGGAACCTTTTTCAAAGTCGGTCCGACTTTGAAAAACACATGTCGGAGCAGTTAAGACGGCTCTCATAGGGAATCATTGTTTTTGTGACGTAATGCAACTTGTGCTCTTCATGTCAGTCCGAGAATTGGACTAGTGTGAACCCAGCCTAAATGTTAAAGTGAAAAGACTGTCCAAACACCAGCAAATCCTTTGGTGAAAAGAGGGTGGTGTCCTTCCAAATTAAAAACAGGTGTAACACCTAGTGCTCCCCAAGGGATAGATAAAGCAAAAATATCTTCTTACCAGATATTATGACCTTTCAAGGCCTGTATACACATTAGTGAGTAATCACCCCTCACTTCTGGTATAAGCCAGCTTTACTGTTTAGCCTGATAGGGAACGCCAATAGTATATATACCGATCTCACATGAGCATCAGACCTGATTGTGCAGTTTGCCAGAAAGAAGAGGAAACAAATTCATTGTGCAGCGTTCAATTAAAAGCACAAGAGTTTAATTTAAAATCTACTTACAGCAAAGATTAGTTATACAGGCATATTGGAAAAACATTGGTGAAACACTCTCCACGTGTGCTAAGACGTCACCGCTATTTCTTGCTTTGCCTTGCCTGGCATACGTTTCGTTCAATGGAGCATCTTCTGCCTCACATTCTAATGGAGAAAGGAAGATTCCTAGCAGCCAAATAGGGGACTGCGTCTCATCCATAGTAATGGGAAGAAGCAGTAAATGAAAACCCCTGTTTCCTACCTTATACACCCTACATTTCCACCTCTCATTCCCTTCACAACCCTATGTCTTTCACTGTAATATCCCTCTGTTTCAATTTCTCTCCCACTTCACTTTTCCCCTAAATATCTTGCTTTTACCCCTTCTCTTTTTTCAACTGTATTGTTTTGTGCTGCCACTTTACGTTTCTGGTAACGCTAGGTCGTGTGATCTATGATTGCAGTGTTGTGTAGTTGTGCTGTCTCCTGAGAGTTTGAACTCCATTGTTGTACATGCTATTAATCTTTGTCACTGGTAAAGTCTCCATTAAATAGCTATTTTCAGCAGCAGGGTCTTTCCCTGCCCTGGTTGATCAGAATCCACTCAACAGTTTAGTGAATGCTGCTTCTTCAATCACTAAAAACACAAATTGATTCCAATTCATCACAACTGGCAAAAAGAAAACAAGAACTACATTGGAATTGTCATCATAAGCAATTCCATTTCATCTTCCAGTTTAAAGAAACATTTAAATGAAATTCAGTTTGGTTCCAAAAGAAGCCCTGGGACTTGTGGTGTCAAACAACCCCAACAGCTTTGATAATAGTGGTAGAGCTACGTCTGCCAATAAGGTCAGCCATTGACCAGACAAAAAATGATATCCAATTCTCCAGGTTTAGTAGTAGGCATGGAGATCCTAACAGGCTTATCTTGGGTTGTGAAGCCCAAAGGAAGCAGTCAGACAAATCATTACATTAAAGGAAGAATTAATGCACACCTGGCTCTGTGTACATTTTAAAAGTCTCAGAAATCCCAAACTTACATATGAGCTTCTAGGTAGTAGTTTGGGAAGTAAATATAAGGCTGTTATCCTGCTTGCTGTAATGTAGACCCATCACTTTACTTACTATGCATGAAGTACAAGTTCACTTTAAAGCAAAGCTGTGCTTTGCCCATTCAGGGCAGAGCAACATGTTTGCTTTAATTACCCTACCTCCAGAGTACATATTTACCTTTCCTTATTTATTTATTTCAGGTACTTATATAGCGCTGCCAATTTACGCAGCACTTTACATATACATTGTGCATTCACATCAGTCCCTACCCTCAAGGAGCTTATAATCTAAGGTCCCTAACTCACATTCATACATATACTAAGGCCACTTTAGACAGGATCTAATTAACCTACCAGCATGTCTTCAGAGTGTGGGAGGAATCTGGAGTACCCGGAGGAAACCCACGCAGGCACAGGGAGAACATGCAAACTCCAGGCAGGTAGTGTCGTGGTTGGGATACAAACCAGCAACCTTTTGCTGCAAGGCAAAACTGCTAACTACTACACCACTCTGCTTTCCTTCTCTCTTCCCCTACTCTGTTCAATGCTAGGAGTCAAAGGAAATACCTGGTATTTCCAGGGAAATGCCTCATGTCATGGGACAGTGCTGAGCCAAACAGGAGTTTTACAGGGGTACTCCATAGCCCTGTGTACATAACACCTCCAGCAGCTCATAGAGCACTCAGGACATTTTTCCACTTTTGGTTGTTACTGAGTGAAATGAAGGTAAGTATCAATTGCTGTTGAGGGCTTAATTAAGACATACTTGTTTCAGGTCAGTGACTCAAAGTACTAAAGCTATTGAATCACAATGACAGCCAGGCAACTCAAATTTTGAGGAGAGAGATTAGCAATGGCAATATATGGAGGAAGGCCATTTTCTGGTGTAACTAAAGATATAGCAGCCCACACTATGTGGATTGGGGACTGGAGCATTTTGAGGCAAATTAAAAATAGAAAATCTGTGATAACACAGATCCAATAGCTAGCCAAGGCAGGTCTAGAGAACATCTGAAGCGGTCACTAGTTACTTTCAACCTTGTGAGTTCAATATTGTTTTTATATCATTAAACTTTATTAAGTTCTAATACACTATTTCTACATGTTGGCTGTGTTTTATCCAAGTTGCTTGGATCCTGTGCCTGACGGTTGTTTCCCTTGGTTACTTTGTAGAGCCGATGTTTCATGGAAGGATTGTGAGTGTATTACTGAGGAGACGTGTTCCAGTGAGACTGTCTGGCATTGGATTTTCACTGTTGGTGTTTGGAGCCCATATTGTGGATCGTTACCAAAAGCGTTTTTGACCATCTTCTCAAGAAGTGGTCCAATAGCTGGGGTAAGAGGCCCTATGAACCCTCCCTTGGTGAGGGGTCCCCTCCTGCACTTTTGCGGATTCTATGCACTTTGTGGCAGAGGAGAGAGATGCACTTGGAACTTGGAACTGGAGAGGAAATCAGAAGATCCTACAAAAATCAGCCAGGTTAGTTACCACCTAGCAAAACTAAATTTATCAGCATCCTGACTCAACCCAGGGTGCTACATGCGTTTCTAAGAAATCTTCCAGGACGGCACACCTGAGAGATGACTGGTCCACCTGACAGGAAACACAATCAACACCTGAGGTTAAAAAGACCCTCCCTTCCCCCTGAACCTCAGTTCTGCCAAAGTAATAGGTTATTCTGGTGCAAGAGGGAAACTTTTCCCAGAGTAATTACACCAAAAGGGTGTGAAGTAGGCCTGCCATCCTGGAAGATTTCCTAGAAACGCAGTTACCGGTAAGTATAACTGGTAGTTTTCTCTAGTCATCTTCCAGGACGGCACACCTGAGAGGATGAACTAGAAGTTCAAGGCCTACCATTGATCACGAATGATGATGACAGAGAGTACAGAGGACTTATACAGAACTTTGTGGACTGGTGCCAACGGAGCTGCCTCCAGATAAACGCGGGGAAAACCAAAGAACTGGTGGTGGATTTCCGTAGGCACAAACACACTTCATCATTTCCATTGGTAAATATTCAGGGAAAGGACATTGTGAGAGTGGTCTCTTACAAATACCTGGGTGTTCACCTAAACAACAAACTGGACTGGACAGACAACACTGAGGCAATCTATAAGAAAGGGCAGAGCAGACTCTTTCTGCTGAGGAGGCTAAGGTCTTTTGGAGTGCAGGGAGAGCTACTGAAGACCTTTTTTGACTCTGTGGTGGCCTCAGCCATATTCTATGGTGTGGTCTGCTGGGGCAGCAGCATCTCTACTGCAGACAGGAAGAGACTGGACAAGCTAATCAGGAAGGCCAGCTCAGTCCTGGGGATTCCCCTGGACACTGTACAGGAGGTGGGAGAAAGGAGGGTGGTAGCAAAACTATCATCATTGCTGCAGAACGCCTCTCACGCCCTGTATGAAACTGTTACCTCGCTGAGCAGCTCCTTCAGTGACAGACTGTTACATCCTAAGTGTCTGAAGGAGCGTTATAGAAGGTCTTTTCTCCCTGCTGCTATTAGACTTTACAATCAAAGCTGCTCCCAGTGAACCATTAACCATAATACACACTGTTATTACTGTTTTATTGTGTAAAGTACTACCTGTGTGCAATATTCACTTGCAATACGTGCAATATTACCTGCTATGTGTGCAATACCACCTGTGTGCAATACTACCTGCAATACATACTTTTTCCTCATTTGTATTTATACATTGTGTTGTGTATATACTTGTATACTATAGTATGTCTATTGTCTATATATTTGCATTTAGCATTTAGTTTTTATTTTTTCGTGCTGCTGTAACAAAGAAATTTCCCCACTGTGGGACGAATAAAGGTTTATCTTATCTTATCTTACCTTAGGGTGGGACTACGGCTTGCAAGACCTTTCTGCCAAATGCCAGGTCCTGAGGTGATAACAGTTCCACGCTGTAATGTTTCAAGAAGGTATCCTGCTTCACCCATGTGGCTGTTCGACAGATCTGTTCTATTGAGGCTCCGGCTTTTTCTGCCCACAAGGCCGGTAGAGAGATTGTGGAATGGGCTTTGAGGTCTGCTGGTATTGGGGGCCCTGCTTGTTCATAAGCTATTCCAGTAGTCTGTCTGATCCACCTGGCCACTGTTGGTCTAGGCACTTGCCTTCTCTTTCTAGGGCCGCTAAATCGAACCAAAAGTTGGTTTGACTTCCTGAAGTCCTTCACCTTGTCTAGCTATGTCAGTAAACATCTTATGACATCTAGTAAATTAAATTATTCTTCTCTTTTGTTTCTCAGGTTTTCACAAAAAAGAGGATAAAATAATCTCTTGTGATCTGTGAAATTGGAAAACGACCTTGGGGAGGTACAGGGGGTCTTACCTCAGAACCACTCTGTCCTCTAGTACCAACAAAAAGGGCTCCTTAATCGACAGGGCCTGTAGGTTGCTTTACCCTCCTTGCCGTAGTGATGGCCAGTAAAAAGGCTAATTTTACTGAAATTTATAGTGCTGGTTCGAAGCGTTGGTTCAAGCGATCGGGACACGGAGGTAAGCATCCCTTAAATCTATTCTAGCCATGAAGGCATCTTTCAACAAATGTTTGCATATGCTGTAAATTCTTTCCAACTTTTGTTGCAGAAACGTGTTTAGTTTTCTGAGGTTTATTATCAGGTGAAATTTTCCTGATGGCTTCTGGACGACAAAAACATGGGAGTAGAATCCCTGATAGAGCTGTTCCAGTGGTACAGGGACAATTACCTCCTGGTCCGCCAGATCCTGTATGTTGTCTAGCAACCCTGCTGTTCTTAAATGATCCCTGGGAGGGTGGGCCAGAATAAAATTCTGTGGGGGAGGGGACAGAAGTTCCAACCGGTATTCCCCTGTTATGATCTGCAAGATCATCAAGATCTTTTCCCTCAGGGGCTCTTGAAATCCTTTCCCACTGTGGGATAAAATGAGAAAGTCTCCCCCCTACCCTGACCCTGGCATCACTTGGCCTGTTTGTTGGTGTCTTTGGGGCTGGAAAAGAGCAGACCGCCCTTCTGTCTATTTTTCCCATTCCTCCACCTTCTGTTTGAGTTCTTTTTGGTCTTAAGTTGGCCCTGGTTAGGGGGGCCACGTAAAAACTTCCTGCCCTTCTCTTTCTGGGCTCTAACCAGGAATTTTTCACCCTTTTCTGCAGAGCGTGAAAGGACCTGATCTAGACCAGGTCCAAAGAGCAGGGAACCCTCAAAAGGCAACCCACAGAGCTGTGATCTGGACATATGGTTCCCTTCCCATGACTTGACCCTTCTTGCTGAATTGAGGAGGGCCACTGACTTGGCCATGGTCCTGACAGTTTCCATTGCTGCATGTGCTAGGTATGCTACTGTTTTACTCGCAATCTCCAGAGAGTCTGTGACCTCCTTTGATCGGTTTCCCTTAGCGACATGATTGAAAAGTAATTTCTTGCTACGTAGACTGATGCCAAGGCAGGAGCCATGGCTGCCGCATTGGCCTCCCACGCTCTTTGCAGCAGTATCTCGGACCTTCAGTCCATTTGGTCCTCTATGTTACCCGAGTCCCCGAAGGACAGATCAGACGTCTTTGAAACCTGTGATAGGGCTGCATCCAATTTGGTAGTCTTGAAGAATTTCTCCTCCTCTTCCTCCCCAAATGGAAACCTCCTTTTCCATGTCTTGAGTTTTTAGACCTTCCTCTCCGGGTCCTTCCATTCCCTCAAGATTACTTCTTTGAGGGTCTGGTGGACTTAGAAGACCTTTGACTGAGGTCTTCCAAACCCCCTGTACATCTTATGTCCACAGAGGTGTAAACCGCCCTGAGCAGCCCCTCCATGTCTTCCACAGGAGAGAGGTGTCTATTCTGCCTGGAACCCTCACTGTCCTGCCTGTCTGACTCTGAATTTTCTCTCTCCTCTAAGGAATTTCGGTCTGAATCCCCCGGCTCCTCAAACTCCTCTACCCCAGAGGTGAGAGAGTAGGGAGGTCTCTGGGAGGCTCTCAGGCTTCTGGCCGACATATCCTCATGGGAGGAGGTACCTTCCCTAGAAGATAGGGCCTCTGTGCTACCCATGCTGGGCCCTTCTTTCGATGCTAGCCTATCACAGTTTTTAGAGACTTGAGCATAGCCAACATCTTTGATTGTGCCAAGAGGAAATCCTTCATCACTGCTGAAGTTTCCTTGCCTGACAATTTGTGAATGCATCTATAGCAAAAAGGTTTAGCGTGATCCTGTGGGAGATTTTTTGGGTTCTGGGGAAACAAGAGTTTAAGACAGTACCTATAGTTAAAAAGGCTAGATATTTATTTCCTGATCCCACCCAGGGGTGTGGGTAAGGTCACCCTTCCCCACCACCTGCCAGCAGAGGTAGACTCACCACCGTGGCCTCCTCCTGGGCTGCAGCCACTGTTGGTTCTCCCTCTCTCTCCATTCCACAACCGGATCCGCTGTAGGTGGTTCAGAAAAGGAGAGGCACTTGTGGACTCTCCGCCTTGCCTCTCTGGGCATTTATGGCCTCTGCAGGTCGGATGGAGCCCCACCCCTGGAAGTGACCTCAGCCTCTAGAGTGAGGTCTGGGAAGCAGGAGCATTCACCCTTGGCGTGATTTCCTCCATTTTCCTGTAGCCCGGCCGCCGGAAGTGATGCCACCGGAAGGAGAACCGGCGCCATCTTCCTCCACCCTGGAGTCCGGAGGTCGGATCCTGTGATCTCCTCAGAGGGGCTCTCAAATCCCTCACCCATGTGGCTGTTATTGGGAACCCGCGCCGGCGGGAGAAGTCCCCCTGTTGTTGCCACCTCCGGCCTCTTCCACGCCTGGACTCCAGCAGCCCCCACAGCCC
The DNA here is from genome assembly GCA_018402905.1 of Glandirana rugosa. NCBI lineage: Eukaryota > Metazoa > Chordata > Amphibia > Anura > Ranidae > Glandirana > Glandirana rugosa. The sequence continues at coordinate 704,164 of BLSH010086440.1, forward strand.
CATGGCCTGGGTGGAAGGTAAGAGGGGATATATATATATATATATATCCACCCACAGGAGCATCAGGAACACTTCCCTTGTGCCCGGCAGGCTCCTCGCCGGGGAAGACCCCGGGAAGTAGGGACCCCCTGGAATGGGAATAATTGACGCGTAGGCGGATCTTAGCTGGCTGGATACACAGTGAGAGGCGCTCTGACGCTGCTGTGTAGTTTGATCAGCTGTTTTAATTTTTCTGTCAAAAATGGTTATTTTGGATGCAATAAACCATTTCCTTTAAACTACTACACTATGGAAGCCTTTTTATCTTCCCCCCTTGCCTGAGTGGTATGGAGTCTCTATAATTTAAGAGAAGGATAGCGACCGATCGAATCTTGCGACCATCTTGAGGACCAAGATCGGTAACAAGGAAGTGTGGGACGGATGAACGGAACCCGCAAAAGAAACCTTGACGTGCACATATCCTAAGCCATAGAGGTGAGCATTCTATGAGCACTTACCAGCTTGAAGCACCTTATAAAGGAACCCTTTTGGGGTAATACACCTACCCCCCTGCAAAAGAGGCTTTCTTCACCTGTTTGGAGCACCAATGATTTTATGGACTATTTGAGCACAAGTCACTGATTTTTCACTACAGTCACTTTATTTATATAATAAGGACTTTTTGATATATATATATTTTTATTCTGTATAATTTTATCCAACTTTTATTGATATCATCACACCTTTTTTGGGTCATGAGTTTTTATTGATATGTATATTATTTAGTGAAGTTTTATGCACTTATGTTTGATTTTACACTTGCAGCATATACAATTTTAAGTTGATTGGATTAAGTATTTTATCATCTGTGTACTATCACTGAAGGGGTTGACACATACAGACATCACCAGAGGCTGCGCAGTACCATTCACTTCCCAGGGAATAATTCCTAGCCGAACCCGCAGCCCTCCCCGGCTTTGGCGTCTGGCACTCAGGGGGGAGACCATCCGCTACCGACTTCAGGTCAAACAAAATAACAAATGTTTTGCTGCTAGGGAAACAATCAAGAGCTGAGGTGCAGGGGGAAGGGAGGGGCTTTTTAACCTCATGTGTTGATTGTGTTTCCTGTCAGGTGGACCAGTCATCTCTCCGATGTGTCATCCTGGAAGATGACTAGAGAAAGATAGCAGACCCTGGGTTAGAGATGAGCCGTATACTGTGTGCAGTAATGTGATGTAAAGAATTATTCAGTAAAATGTACTGTCCCGAGTTACTACATACCTTTCTCTGTGTATGTTGCGTGCCTTTTGCCCTCTCCACCAGTCCAGAGTAACTCTGCCACCTCACTCCCAAAATGGGGTACTACTGAGCACTTAATTAACTCTCATGCATGCACTTAATGGGGTTTCCATACCACGGGTTCAATCCTGGCTTCTTTGAGGAACTAACCACTAGGGAGGGAGCCAGAACACTAAGCACCTCGCTACCGGAGGACCTGTCACCTACACCAGGTACCATGCTTTATGACCGGCAGCTATACATTCCCACCAATTCATACCTTACCTTTTACCTGTGGCAACTGCTCTCCTGCTACTCTCCTGCTGAGTTAACCTTCTGTAGTGGACGTGCTTCCTTACCCTAAACGTACTTTACAGGGCCTGTTCTTTTTCTATGCCATTTACCACCATGCACCCCTTTGAATGACTTCAGACAAGGTTTGCAATGTTAACAAAGTTTTACTGAAACACTTGGGAACATTACAACATAAAGTGCAACACAGCCCTTGTGACTAACTATGCTGTGGCTGCCCAGGCATAACTGTAAAGGTGTGAGTCCATAATTGGTAGTGTCCATGGCTGGTGAATTCCCTTGGGGTGGCAGAAGAAGGCTACATCCTTCCAGATGACATGGACCTTCCTGCTCCAATGCAGCCCAACTCAAAAGCTTCTCTCGAGCCCCGCCTTCCCCCTATTAATATATGGACCAGGAAGGAAGGCAGGACCCAAAAAGCAAAGGAAACTGGCATCCCAAAAACCTTCCCTTCCCTAACCCGGGCAGTCTGTCTACCTACTATTCCTTTCATAGGCACCTACCTACACCCTTTCTGTAGTCCACAGAAATCTGTCCTGACTCCCTACCATGAAAGAGCATGTTTGTTCCCCTGTACAGCATAACACAACAGTAATTTTCTGTATGATATTATATCTCTATTCTTTCAAATAAAATCACGTTACATTACATTACATTTAATCACCTAATATTACTTTTTCCTTACTCTGTCGAAACATTTTACTTCTGTAAGATGTAAGATTATTAAATGCATTAAGAAAGGCTATGATAGGCTTTTGAGATTTATTTTTTAATGAATATCCTTAGAATCCTGTGTGCTAATAGTGAGGTCTTGTGAACCCCAAACAGTGTGGAGAGAATTGGGGAATTATACTGAACACCATGCCACCTTAATTTTCTCAAAAATGTAAATATTGGTAACTAAAACATTCAGGTTTAAATGTCACCTCTATGCTTCAGCAGCCATGACTAACCAGCCTAAGACACATTTGACATAACACAGGCTAGTTAAAGAGGTTTTCTGTCTCTAGGAAAAAATAAATAAAATAAAAGTGTGACCTTGTATCTCTTCTTCATAAATGTGAGGGGCAGGGTTACACAGGACACTGTGCAGACACAAGGTGTACCTGTATTCCAGAGGTGTAGCTAGAACCTTCAGGGCCCGGTGCAAGAAACCATGAAGGGGCCCCCTGGTCCCTGACCAGAGTCCATCCCACTGATCCTGAGGCTCTTTACTCCCATTGTGGGACCATTTATTACGGTCTCCGCAACGGGCCAACTTTCTGCCATCTTGGGGTCCCCCCCCCCACGGTGGCGGAGCACCATGACCCAGTAGCAAGTGCGAACCTGGTAGTCAGTCGTTTCTTTTATTTTTGTTGTTTTATTTATTTATTTTACCATTCTATGTTATTTTTATATATATCTTTTTTTTTTTTACAATTTTATTTTTACATATTTTTTAGGACCTCCATTAGGGGGCTTTGTGAAATATGAAATGTTTAGACCCCCCGATGTCTCACTTTTGAAACAGAGAAAGGGACTAATTCATCGGTCCCTTTCTCTGCAGCCTCAGCTGCACAGAATGAATGAACATGACTAGCTCTGTACAGAGCTTCCTGTTCATCTATAAACTGAGGCGTAGTAAACACAGTTTATTAAGCCCCAGCTATGGATAAACAAAAAAAAACAGAGTCAGTGATCGGTACCGATCACTGACTCTATTCATTAAGACAAGGAGGGGACCGGTAAATGACATATTTAGTGGCTCCTTCCCTGCTCTCCATCCTGACAGTTCCCCCACAGCAGTTGGCAGGAGGTGGGAGGGGGAAACCCAGCAGCATTACCATTTTATTTATTTATT
>BLSH010086440.1:707582-732067 GCA_018402905.1 Glandirana rugosa
CCCAGGGAAGCACACAGGAGCCAAGGCAGCAGGACAGGCATAGGTAGGCAGCGGGAGCGGCATGTGGAGGAACCAATCCCCTCCATTTCCCTCCTGCAGCTGCTGAATGTGGGAGGGAGAGGAGGAGAAGTGGGCATTCAACGGCTACATGGAGGGATCGGTTCCTCTATAAGCCCTTTCCACCCTCCTACCCAGGCATATGGGGGGCTGCATAGGCCCCCTGGAGCATGGGGCCGGGTTGCAATGTATGTACACCCCAGTTGTATTCTGTAGTCTATTTAGCCTGAGGTAAGATACAGACTGTGCTTGAGCAGTGGGCATGTTCAAGAGACAGGCAGTGATTGGGAGGGGGTGTGTGCCAGAGGCAGACTGATTGGTCGGGGGGGGGGGGGTGTGGTGGCTGAACAAGCTACCCAAACAAAAATGCTATGTGTCTGCACACTGTCCTGTACCTCTGATTGTCTGGCCAAGGATGCAAACTGACCACGCTAACACAGATCAGCTTCTGTGCTTTGTGTGGTCAGTTTAGAATAAGGAAAAAAGGTGACTGGCAAGATCAACCAGGAACTTCAAAGGGAAGAAGTACACGAAAATAATAGAGATGATGATTTATAAAATACACATATATGAACAAGCACATGGAAAAAAAAAATTAGGGTAACATACACTTTAATTTTTATTCACGCATTTGCCATATCTACATACTGTATGTAACCAAAAAGCTTTAACTGGGCTGTAAAGTATAGTTAGTACCTCTCTGTGACTATGCTGCCTATTCTCGTCAAGTAACAAAAAAAGGTTTCCTTCATGCTTCAAGCATCTGCAACTGCAAATTCGTCAGTTGACAAACACCCCTTGGAATTATACAGGGTGGGCCATTTATATGGATACACCTTAATAAACTGGGAATGGTTGGTGATATTAACTTCCTGTTTGTGGCACATTAGTATATGTGAGGGGGGAAACTTTTTAAGATGGGTGGTGACCATAGTGGCAATTTTGAAGTCGGGCCATTTTGAATCCAACTTTTGTTTTTTCAATAGGAAGAGGGTCATGTGACACATCAAACTTATTGGGAATTTCACAAGAAACACAATGGTGTGTTTGGTTTTAACTTAACTTTATTCTCTCATGAGTTTTTTACAAGTTTCTGACCACTTATAAAATGTGTTCAATGTGCTGCCCATTGTGTTGGATTGTCAATGCAACCCTCTTCTCCCACTCTTCACACACTGATAGCAACACCGCAGGAGAAATGCTAGCACAGGCTTCCAGTATCCGTAGTTTCAGGTGCTGCACATATGCAGATGCTGAAAATGCTAATTTCCTGGCTCATCTCCCTCCCCTAACCCCCTCCCCACTCTGACCCATTCAACACATTTTTTAAAATACTTTCTGGAAAATTTAGTACTCATTGTCACCCAGGTTTCTCACCAGAGTCGTTTCTAGGTGTAGGGGCTTGGTAGTCTAACACTGCAGGTGAGTCCACACTGGGCAGTCCTTGATGGTTCCCTTGCACTGATGTCCTCACCTGCATGCTCTTTCCTAGAATCTGGAAGGACCAGGCCGATGGACAGCCAATAGGAAGTGTTCATGTGGTACTGTAGACGCCTGAAGAAGGTCCCCACATCCTGTGTGTGGAAGAAGAGAGAAGATTTGGGTACATAATAACACATACCCATGGCCATGGGTTAATGGTAGGGGCATTTAACCACTTGCTTACTGGGCACTTTCACCCCCTTCCGGCCAAGGCCAAAAATAATATTAATAAAAAAATCCCCTCAAGTTGATCAATGTACATTGCAAATATATTAACAAACATTGCAGCAGATTCCTACCTGTTTGTGCAATGAAGAAACAGCTCCTTGTTTGACCATGTCCTGTGCATACTTATTCTACAGAGGAGTGACGGGTTCATTGCAATAAGCTGATGCAGCCTGATTGTTCTGATGAGAAAAGTTGTAGTGTCTGCATTCCTTTAGAAGTAATTAATTCATAGCAAGTATCTCACCAAACATAACATTTTCATTGCAGAGGATGCCTAATTCTGACTTGTATCTTAGTGCACAGATTTCAAGCAGGAAATTACATTTCTGGAGGTATTCTGTACAGTGCACACTAACACCTCCAGGTTGTCATATAGCTTTGAATTTTACAGGAAATTACAGTGTTGCACATTGAAAAGGAAAGGTCATTTTAAATAACATTTGTTTACAATATGGTTTATGTAGCAATTGTATATGCTATATTATTTTTTTATTTGCTATATTTTTTTTATGAATGTGGAGTTATCCTTTAACCTTTTCACGTGACCGTATGCAAATATGCGGCCTCGGCTTGAAGGAGTTGTACCGGGGTGATGCCTGCAGCTGCAGGCATCACCCCGGTACCCCAGCGGTTGGCTAAGGCTCGGCTGTTACCCCAAGCAGCAGGAGGGGATGTCCCCCCTCCCACGGCTCTCCTGTGCTCTCCCGTCCCACCGGGAGGCCCGAGCGACCAGCCGACAATTTCGCCGGCTGGCTGGACTCCCTGGTCTCGGATCTAGTAACCCGGAAGTGATGCCATAACATCACTTCTGGGTTTACAGAAGACTTAAAGGCAGCACATTTAAAAAAATGATAGCATTCAAAACAGTCAAACTTGGCATTTTGAATGCTTTTGAGTGCAAAGGAGGGATTTGAAGTCTTACAGACCCCCAGATCCCTCCATAAAGAGTACCTGTCACTGCCTATTAATGTCACAAGGGATGTTTACATTCCTTCTTACAGCAATAAAAGTGATCAGAATTTTTTTTTTCAAAGGGACAGTAAAAGTACCATAGTTTAGTTTGTCTCCATTCCACGAGTGTGCACAATTTTAAAGCATGATATTTTAGGTATCTATTTACTTGGAAATAACATCATCTTTCACTTCTTTTGTTTTTAGTTCATGAAAGTGTATTATTTCCAAAAGTATTGCATTTGAAAGACTGCTGCGCAAATACCATGTGACATAAAATATTGCAACGATTGCCATTTTATTCTCTAGGATCTCTGCTAATATATATATACACACACAGTATCTCACAAAAGTGAGTACACCCCTCACATTTTTGTATATACTTTATTATATTTTTTCATGTGACAACACTGAAGAAATGACACTTTGCTACAATGTAAAGTAGTGAGTGTACAGCTTGTAGAACAGTGTAAATATGCTGTCCCCTCAAAATAACTCAACACACAGCCATTTACCTTTACCCTTAGCTTCTTTAGCAAGGCAGTGGTCCTCTTGAAGGTGTGTTTGGGGTCGTTATCAAGTTGGAATACTGCCCTGTGGCCCAGTCTCCGAAGGGAGGGGATCATGCTCTGCTTCAGTATGTCACAGTACATGTTGGCATTCATGGTTCCCTCAATGAACTGTAGCTCCCCAGTGCCAGCAGCACTCATGCAGCCCCAGACCATGACACTCCCAGCACCATGCTTGACTGTAGGCAAGACACACTTGTCTTTGTACTCCTCACCTGGTTTCTGCCACACACACACTTGACACCATCTCAACTAAATAAGTTTATCTTGGTCTCATCAGACCACAGGACATGGTTGCAGTAGTCCATATCCTATTCTGCTTGTCTTCAGCACACTGTTTGTGGGCTTTCTTGGGCATCATCTTTAGAAGAGGCTTCCTTCTGGGAAGACAGCCATGCAAACCAATTTGACACAGTGTGCTGCGTATGGTCTGAGCACTGACAGGCTGACCCCCCACCCCTTCAACCTCTGCAGCAATGCTGGCAGCACTCATATGTCTGTTTCCCAAAGACAACCTCTGGATATGACGCTGAGCATGTGCACTCAATTTTTTTAGTCAACCATGGCGAGGCTTGTTCTCAGTGGAACCTGTCCTGTTAAACTGCTATATGGTCTTGGCCACCATGCTGCAACTCAGTTTCAGGGTCTTTGCAATCTTCTTATAGCCTAGGCCATCTTTATATAGAGCAGCAATTCTTTTTTTCAGATCCTCAGAGAGATCTTTGCCATGAGGTGCCATGTTGAACTTCCAGTAACCAGTGTGAGAGAGTGAGAGTGATAACACCAAATTTAACACACCTGCTCCCCATTCACACCTGATACCTTGTTACACTAATGAGTCACATGACACTGGGGAGAGAAAATGGCTAATTGGGCCCAATTTGGACATTTTCACTTAGGGGTGTACTCACTTTTATTGCCAGTGGTTTAGACATTAATGGCTGTGTGTTGAGTTATTTCGAGGGGACAGCAAATGTACACTGTTATACAAGCTGTACACTCACTACTTTACAGTGTAGCAAAGTGTCATTTCTTCAGTGTTGTCACATGAAAAGATATAATAAAATAATTACAAAAATCTGAGGGGTGTGCTTACTTTGGTGAGATACTGTATATATAATGTTTGGTTGCTTTAAGTAATTTTCTAGCAAAAAATACGGATTTTAACTTGTTAGCAACGAGTGTAAGAAAAAGGCTTAGGCATGAAGGGGTTAAGTAGGATTTTTTTGATAGCAGCAATTAGCAGGAAGTGGGGAGAGAAGAGCAGCCCGGTGTTCAGCTTTAAATCAGACAAATTTTCGTTTTTAATAAGCGTTCCTTTAAGCATTCTTCAGCTTGTGTAATCATTCTAGTCACACCATTTCTGTAATCAAGGTTTGTTAAAAGTTCTTGTTTCCAATAACTCTGCTCTATAGTTTCTTCCAAATTAAACAACAGTTGCAGTGATTGCTCATTAATGATATGTCTCTTCTAGTTAATCTTCTTTGTTTTAAGCTGCATTGTAAATTTCAGTGTTATAAATCCATCCCTGCATTTGCATCTGTGGATTCTCAGGTGTATTTGCGACGTAGTTAATATTTCGGACTCCGGCGCTGCTGTTGACAGAACGCAGTACATTATCTTGCCAGGATTAATAAATCAGAATTTACAAAGTATAAACCTTTCAAGGGAGAAGAAAGCAAAAAAATGACAGCTGTAATAAAGGTTTGCAAAGTAAAGTAAAAAAAAAAAGAAAAAAGAAGAAAAGCTCATTACTTTCATAAATTAAAGAGAAACTCAAGTGAGAACTCAACAGCGTTTTTAGTGACTATGACACAATTCCAGGTGCGTGCACCACTTTTAGCCCTCTTATGGCTCCTTTACACTTGTGGCCGAGGGGTGGTAAAAAATGGCACTTGAGCAGTGTTTTTACTGCCCCAAGACCACCATCCCTTAGGCTACTTTCACACTGGAGCGTTTTACAGATGCTATTTAGCTAAAAATAGCGTCTGTAAAGCGACTCAAAAATCCCCCCAATCCACCCCAATGTGAAAACCAGGAGTGCTTTCACACTGGGGCGGTGCGCTTGCAGCACATTACAAAAAGTCCTGCAAGCAGCATCTTTGGGGCGGTGAGGGGAGCGGTAATATACCGCTCCTCTGCCGCCCCTGCCATTGAAATGAATGGCAAGCGCTTCTGAAGCGGCTGCACACCGCCTCGATAGCACTGAGCGCCGGCACTTTTAACCCCTTTTTAATCCCTTGTGGGGGGTTAAAAGCGCGGCACTCCCGCCCGCATAGCAGAGCCCTATCGCTGGTAAAACTCTGCTAAAACTAGCGGGGTTTTACTGCGACCGCGGCTGCTGCTCAGTGTGGAAGTAGCCTTAAGCTGCAAAGTCAGATGGACAGGGCTGTGTTCATGCCGCCACTGCAATGTTTTCTTTTGCGGGCATGGCAAAAAATACACCCCCGTCACACACTCAGTGGGCAGTGCGAGCTTGCAACTATGTGCCATGAATGCATTTGTGGCAAAGTGGTGTAGTACTTACAGGGTTAAAGCAGGCAGTGAGGAAACAATGTATCCTAGTGGCGGCTGGTGCTCCATCTTTTGGGGAGGGGCGGAAAACAAGCAACCCCCTCCCTGTTCGGTCAGTCAATCTATCAATCAGTCAAATCCCCCCACCCCCTGTTGCTCGTTCGTACACCCACCAGCCTCGCACTTACTCCATCTAGGTCGCGGGCAGCTTCGGCTCCATTCTGCGTCTCCTCCTCCTCTATGGTGCCATCTTCTCGGCACCTTCCCTCCTCCTTCGCTTGGCCCCAATACGATCACTTCTCCTCTCAGCCAATCGGGTCTTAAGACCCGCTTCCTGATTGGCTGGGAGGAGAATCAGGAAGACAGCAGAGAATATTAATTCACTATTGTCACACAACTGGATGGGCTCAGGGCGAAGTGCTCTGCACCCCGAGCCCACCCTTTTTGAAGCCAATTGGAGCCCCAGGCTCTAATCATGTGCTTCTAGAAAAAAAAACCCATTGGAATCCAAGCGTTCAGTGCCCTACATGTAGATTAGGGGCCAGGCGCATGGATTAGGAATGGAATATTTTTTTACTTTCTGCTATAAAACACATCCAATAAAAAAAAAAAAAAGAATAAAAAAAAAATCAAATTTCTTTATCAATTTAGGCCAATATGTATTCTGCTACATATTTTTGGTGAAAAAAAATCCCACTAAGTGTATATTGATTGTTTTGCGCCAAAAGTTATAGCATCTATAAACTATAGGATATTTGTATTTATTTTTTACTAGTAATGGCGGCGATCAGTGACTTATAGCGGTACTGCAATATTGTGGTGGACAATTTGGGCACTGATACTTTTGACACTTTTTGGGGACTAGTGACACTAATACAGTGATCAGTGCTAAACAATATGCACTGCATGTAGATTAGGGGCCGAGCGCATGGATTAGGGGGGTGGTGCCCCTGCACCCCTTATGGACAGGCCACCACTGGTTATATCACTCCCTTCTTCTATTCAAAACAAAAAAAAGGTTTACCTTTAGTTCTACTTTAAGTACTCATGTCTACATTACAGAAATGTGTTCGTTGTTGGATGGCGGAAGTTGCATTAACCAAAATTTGGCATCTTCTTTTACTTTCACTTTTTGATGATAATGGTAAACAGGACAAATCGTTACATAGTCTGGTTGAAAAAAAAGACACAAGTCCATCTAGTTCAACCAATAAAAAGGGGGGGGCGAGAAATATCATACAATCCCATATACACAATACTATACTCACAGTTGTTCCAGAGGAAGGCAAAAACCCCATCAAACCATGATCCAATTTGCTTCAGCAGGGGAAAAAATTCCTTCCTGATCCCCCCAGAGGCAATCTGATATTCCCTGGATGAACTTTACCAATAAATGTTGGTATCCAGTTATATTATGCACATTTAGGAAATAATCTAGGCCTTTTTGAAGGCTGGGTTCAGATATATGATGCTGCAGTTTGCAGTCCTGTGCGTTTCTGTTCACCGGCTAAGGTGCAATTCAGGTGCAAATTTTTCCCTGAATTTGCGCCTGAACCGGACTCAACAGGACCCTTTTCCAAACCACTCTGTGGCACATGTGTCAAACGGATCCATTGAAAGCCGGTCACATTCACATGTTACACAATTTAAAATACGGTTAAAAATGCATCCAATTTGCATATAAGTGAACCAAACTTAAAGCAATCTACTGAGCTGGACTTAACCAGAAATAAAGTGGATGAATCTCCCTAATGGGGGAACAGACAGCAATAAAAATCTGAAAAGTGTTCCAATACTTCTCCATTCTGTCCAAAGCAAAAAAAGTTTTGCCTTTAGTTATATTTTAAGTCATGGAGGCAGTATTGCTTGCTTTATTCTCTAGCTAGGCAATACTTTATGGGCCCATTCATAACTAGGCTCTCCACTATGGCGTGTTATAGTAGCACATTCATTTGAAAGAGCTGACAACACACCAATACAGACCAATCGGACAAGCATAATTTTTTTTTCCAACAGCACACTACAACTCAGAGTAGTGCATTACATGCCTTGTGGTGCCATGCAACCAATCTGCAACCCATGTGTGTTGTAGGCATGTAACCCATGTGTGAAAGACAAAACCAGAGAAAATTCCCAGCTAAACTCACCAACCAGTCTGCTTACCAACCAAATTAACCTGTTCAACAGTATACATTAAAAACAGGGCTTTAGTTAGCACACATTTGCAAACGCATGCGTAAGCTGCAGAGCCTCTTCACAGCACCCTGTATCTCTTGCAGTCCTAACCATCTAAATTTATGAGGGTCTCCACAATGGAAGCATGTGCATTCTAATAGATAGATAAGGGGCAGGTGGGCTTGGAGGTAGCCCAATCCTCCTTAAAGGCACTTCAGCCCCGGTTTTCCCATGTTAGGACCAGAGCACTTCTTGAGATTTGGCACTGCGTTGCTTTAACTGACAATTGCGCGGTCGTGCAACGTTGTACTCAAACAAAATTTGCTTAATTTTTCCCCCCACAAATAGAGCTTTCTTTTGGTGGTATTTTATCACCTCTGCGTCATTTCTGATCTCCGCTATAAACAAAAAAAGAGCAACAATTTTGCAAAAAGACCAACATTTCTTACTTTTTGCTAAAATACAAATCAAAAAAAAAATATGTAAAAAAAACATTTTTTTCATTGGTTTTGGCCGATTTATATTCTTCCTCATATTTTTGGTAAAAAAAATCGCAATCGGCGGTTATTGATTGGTTTGCGCAAAATTTTTTTTTTCTAGTAATGGCGGTGATCTGCGATTTTTAGCGGCACTACGATATTGCAGCGGACATGTCGGACCATTTTGACACTTCTTTGGCACCAATGACCTTTATACAGCGATCAGAAATTTAAATGTCCACTGATTACTGTATAAATTTCATTGGCAGTGAAGGGGTTAACCTGCAGGGGGTAGTGAAGGGGTTAACTGTGTTCCCTGGGCGTGTTCTAACTGTGGGGGGGCTGGGCTGTTATGGGCATATGGGCATAAGAGATCTAACTGATCCCAGTGACAGGGATCAGTAGATCTCTTATGTCCCCACTGACAGAGCGGGGAACCATGGGGCGGTTCCACGTTCTTTGGTCCTGGCTACTCATCGAGGCTCGCCGGCGGACATCGGAGTGCGCACGCGACCCCTAGCGGCCACTCCACAAATCGCCGTTTATTTACATATTAAATATACTGCGTGCGGTGTGGAAGTGGTTAAAATAAAGACAAAACAACATTAGCCATATATTACTATGACAACTAAGATTAGGTAAGTTTGGTAACCTTCTGTATATCACAAATTATATTGTAAATACTGAATTTGGACACATGAACAGGTAAAATTGAAACTTATAATTGTGTCTCACGTGTTACATCGAAGAGATACATCTAAATCAGGGATATGCAATTAGCGGACCTCCAGATGTTGCAGAACTACAAATCCCGTGAGGCATAGCTAGACTCTGATAGCCACAAGCATGACACCCAGAGGCAGAGGCATGATGGGACTTGTAGTTTTGCAACAGCTAGAGGTCCGCTAATTGCATATCCTTGATCTAAATGATGCAGATGGCTGGAGAGCAAGATCCATATATCACAGACCAAGAAATGTTGTGTGTTACTTAAAAGACAAACACAGCATTTAAATTGTAGAATCAATCCACCAATTACTTTGCATCAAAGACATCAGTGTAATAAGGAGTACCAAAGACTAAAAGCAAAAATCTTATTAGAGGACTCAACAAGGCTTCTAACCCTTCAAACCTCATCAAAACCAATATTTGGTATAATTCTCCTCTGGTAGCGGAAAATAGTTCAGGCTGGCCTACAATAATATGAACCTGGAATAGACTTAAATCCATATATCTTGTGTAGTTCCGAATACATGATGCATTAACAGTCTTGCCTTATGTTGGCCACAGTTGGCTTCAGATTTGGCCGGTTCAGCAGAAACTGGATGAATTTTGATCCATGTGTGGTCTAATGATTGACTTCAGTTGAATGGGCTTGTTGGAAATTCTTTTTTCGATCAGCGGCTGCAGCTGCTGATCAGTGTATTCTGACAGCTGTGAGCCCCACTGTCAGAACACAATGTCTCAGCAGGAAGATTCCTTCATTCACCTTGCTTGTGTGGATTTCTTCCTTTTTTTTTTCTGTTCAGCCCACTGGCTGAATGAAAATAAAAGATTCATCAATGGGCAGCTTTGTCCATATAATTGATCACCTTCTGGGGAGAAATGAACACTCGTGATACAGATCACTACTGCCATCAGTAATAGCAACATTTGGAATCAGCTGATATATATTGATGTCAAGTGATGATAGTTAGATACCTGCTGCCACTGTAGCATAATGCCATTTATCCATTGACATGATGATGGTGATGCTGTCGAAAGGCAGGATTAGTACAAAGACACGGCATAAACACCAGGTAAGGGTATTCAACCCTGCCATCACAAAGTCCCCAGAAAGCAAAGAATGGAGATGCATACATACAACATACAAGGCTATCTACATCGCCCCCAGCTACATCACCAACCTCATCTGCAGATATCACCCAAATCTTCCTCTCCGCTCCTTCTAAGACCTCCTGCTCTCTAGCTCCCTTGTTACCTCCTCCCATACTCGCTTCCAGGACTTCTCCACTTGTTCAGGGAAGCCTACCCCACCTCCCCCTAAGAACTGTACCCGAGTCCCCTCCATCAGAACATCCCCGCAGCTATTATCTTTTGTACCACTTCCCCCTCCCTTTAGATTGTAAGCTCCATGAGCAGGGCCCTCCTATTGAACTGTATTGCAATTATACTGTCCCCCCTCTACATTGTAAAGTGCTGTGCAAACTGTTGGCGCTATATAAATCCTCTATTATAATAATAATAATAATATCACTTTGGCTTTAGCTTTCAAGGAACTTACTGTAGCAGTGGCAGCCCATAATGCAGGGCACAGGGGTGCCACCCCCCTAATCCATGCATCTGGCCCCCTAATCTACATGCGGGGCGCAGGACACATGGATTCCAATTTTTTTTTTAGAATCATGTGATTAGAGCCAAAGACTCTAATAGGCTTCAAAAAAGGGTGCGCCCGAGCCCACCCAGTTATGTGACAATAGCGAATTAACATTTGAATTAATATTCGCTATTGTCTTCTTGATTCTCCTCCCGGCCAATCAGGAAGTGTGTCCTGTGTCAACTGATTGGCTGAGAGGAGAAGGTGGCGGCGTATGGTGGCAGTGGGGGCCTTCCACACAGGGGGCATATTTTACTTTTATTGATGCGGGAACATTTTTTACTCCCACTGATGCCAGAGCATGATTTATTCCCACTGACAGCCAATGGTGAGGTATTTTGTACTTCCACTGAGCCAGGGACATTTTTTTAACCGCATTTTTTGACCACAGTATGGCCCCCCAAACAATGTGTTTCACAGCGGACTGGCCCTTTGCGTAAAACTTTTGGGGACCTTGCTCTAACCCTTTCCCACTCTAGAAGTAAAAAACTAGATTTGTCAGGAGCTGGGATGTAGGCCAAGCTTAGGTTATAATGTATTTTTTTGTGCTCCACTTAACTGCAATTGCAATCATGTATGATAAGTTTCACCATGATACAAATATGACCAATGACATTTTTTATATTCAAGTACATCATCTAAGGATGAAAATTCACTCTTTCCTGTGCTATATCTGTTGAGTAAACACCCCCTTTAAAGGTCATGTTTTCATACACAGCCATTTATCACAGAGGTTCTTCATCAAAGTAAAGGTGTCATGACTTTTATTGTCCCCTGTACTTACATCCCCTTCAATGGTTTTATTAACGTTTACACACCTGAAACCTCTTAAAACAACTACCTCTCCATGGCATTCATATTATTCCTGGAACCTAACATAATTGTGTACCATCCTGGACTAGGAATGGTACTAGCTACAACTTATCATTAGGGCAAAAAAGAAATGATGTGTGTAGATATATAAGTAGATTTGTAGGTACATGTGCAGGAATTTAGGGCTCATTAACACTTATTGGTACAGTAAAGTGGAGTGAAATGTGCAATACACCATGCAATACCTGAACATATAGCAACACTCATTCACATTTCACTAATATACTGTAGTAGGGGACAGCATACCCATACTGCTGTGTTGTGTTGCATTGCATTTTAAAAATGCCTGACCCCCCCCCCCCCCATGTCTGTTATACATTTGTACATCAGAAACAACGCCCTATCCATTATTACTCATATTTGATGTGTTACTTAATGCTTTAAACTTAAAAATCCAGTTCTGCTTTTTTTTTTTTTTTTTTAAGTTTTATTTATTATTAATAATAATATTATTATTATTATAATATAATAATATTATTAATAATATTATTTAGAAAAGAAAGGGAATGAAGAAGAACATCCAAAGTAAATAATTTTATAACAATACAAGCGTCTAGAGAAAGGGAAAGATTATTATATCAGGTCAAATGTTATCCAAGTGAATAAAGAGGTTAATAAATGGGCACCTATCAGCTTAGTTGAGATAAAAAATCAATAAAGATATATAGTTAAGGCAGATAAGCAGGATTCCAATTTTTCCATTTATCCCTGTAGGACTGAATACTGTCATTCATTGTGTGGTAAATAAATTCTGTCATCTTAGTCATATTCATACGTGAAATAACTTGAGACCATTGGAGGTTTGGGGTTAGCCAGTTACAAGCTATGGTCCAATGAATGGCCCTTAAAAGGGAATGTATCAGTTGCAGAGTCGTATGAGGAATATCAGGAATGCTTGAATACAATAGACATATTAATGGGGTCAAAGAAAATGATCTGTTTGTGCAACTAAATATGAAGGCAGATAATTTTCGCCAAAAAAAGTTCAGTTTGGGACAATCCCAAAATATGTGAAATAGTGTCCCAGGGGAGCCACAACCTCTAAAGCAAAGATTCGATATTGCGGGATAGAATTGGTTAATTTTAGATGGTGTCAAATACCATCTTGTGAGAATTTTTATGGGTGTCCCTTTAAAAGCAGAAGCTCTGTTTCTTTTGCGCATGTTTTGTATCGAAACTTGCAAATCTTTGGTAGAAATGTCCATACCGATATCTGATTCCCATTTAAGCATGGTGTTTGTTTTTTCTGGATTTCTAAATTCGTTGAGATAAAAGTAAAATTTAGAA
Source organism: Glandirana rugosa (assembly GCA_018402905.1). Taxonomy (NCBI): domain Eukaryota; kingdom Metazoa; phylum Chordata; class Amphibia; order Anura; family Ranidae; genus Glandirana; species Glandirana rugosa. The sequence goes on from BLSH010086440.1 coordinate 720,575, forward strand.
ATCAGACCTTTACCTCTTGGTGAGTTTATGCATACTTGCTCTAATAATGAAAATCTGCCGGATATTGGGAAGTTAAAAACTCTTTAATTAGAACAAAATGCCTTTTGTGTGAGTCGGGGAGATTGTGTTTAAATTGTATAATATCAAAGGAGGAAATTTTATTTTTGTCTGAAATGGATAAAATGTTCGTAAGTTTAGATGAAATCTATAAGTGGAAGTCTGAGTATTCCTTAAAAGCCGGAGAGAAGTGGGGATCCCCTATGAAGGAAGCTAATGGTGGTGTTATTGATTGTAATGCGTATTGGGATTTATGACCTTCTCAAAATTGCATAATTTGGGAGACAATTAGATTGCGAGAGTGAAGGGCCCTATAAGGCATATTATTCGTCCATAGGATACCTTGTAAGTAATATGGAAGGATTGAGTGGGCTTCAAAAGTAAGCCAGGGGATATATTTATCTTCTGCATACCATTGAGAAATATGCGTTAATCTAACAGCCATATAGTAGTGCCAAAAGTGGGGAAGTCCTAGTCCTCCTGATGATTGTGATCTATACAAGAGTATATTACTACATCTGGGTTTTTTACCCAGCCAAACAAATTTATTGATGATTTTCTGTAGAGAGTCTATCTTATATTTGGGGATACTATTATGAAGTGCATGGAACAAATAGAGTAATTTAGGGAGAATAATCATTTTAACGGCGCACAATCTGCCCATAAAGGAGATATGGAATGTCTCCCATGCCTTCAAAAGGTTTTTAATCTGTGTGATAAGGATGGGGAAATTATATTGATACAGTGATTTAAAATCCGATGTGATTTGTACTCCTAGGTAACGCAGTGAGTTATTACACCACGTGAATGGGAAATTTGTGCGTATGGATTGAGCTAGTTTAGAAGGGATATTGATAGGAAGGAGGGAGCATTTGGAGAGGTTGATACCAAGTCCCAAAATTTTTTCAAATATATTAAGCTCAGATAATATATTGGGTATGGAAATTAGGGGATTAGTTAAAAAGGCTATTGCATCATCCGCATACAGACTGAGTTTATATTCAAGGGACCTTTTCTATAACCGTTAATATTGGGCTTATTTCTGATCGAGCTGGCCAGGGGTTCTAAGGCTAGGGCAAATAGAAGCGGGGACAGAGGACAGCCTTGTCTGGTACCCTTATTTAATGATAAAAAATCTGAATTACTACCAGGAATTTTTATTCTTGTGCGGGGTTAGCTGTATAAAGCGCTAAAACCGTGGATGAAGTTGTCAGGAAAGCCAAATTTTTTAAGTTTTATAGTTAGGTAAGACCAGCTGACACTGTCAAATGCCTTAGTAATATCTAAGCTTAATAGGCATAATTGTCTGGATGATAAATTGGCATCTTGAATAATATTACTTACTAACCTGATATTGTCGGTGATATGTCTGTTGTTAATAAACCCAGATTGATCGATGTGGATTAACGAAGGGATAATAGGGGCGAGTCTACTAGCTAGCAATTTACCAAAAATTTTAAGATCATTGTTTAACACCGATATTGGGTGAAAATTTTGTGGGAGAGAGTGATCTTTATGGGGCTTGGGCAAAAGGGACATGTTAGCTAATGTCATTTCCGTGGGAAGAAGATTGCCGTTCAGAATAAAATTGAACAACTTACAAAGATAAGGGGTCAGAAGAGGAGAAAATTTCTTATAGTAAGAGGAGGAAAACCCATCAGGGCCAGGGGCAGAGGAGGTTTTTAATTATTTAATTATATTAGTAATTTCAGATCCTGTGCATTATTTATTAAGTTTAGAGTATTGCTGAAGAAAGAGAAGGTAGGTGAATCTTGTCTAACCAAGATAGGGAAGTGTCTGTAGGAGCTGGATGAGGGTTAGAAAGGAGATTTTTGTAAAAAATTAGAAAAATATTCTGAACCTCATTAGGATGAGTAACTAGGTGCCCAGAGTTATTACGAAGCTTATATAAGTGAGGGGGATTAATATTTTGATTCAGTTTTCTAGCGAATAATGAAGATGTACTGTTACCATGCAGGAGAAATTTGGCTTTGGAAAAACAAATTCTTTTTTCGGTGTCATTTGATAAAATAAGATCTAAAGCATGTCTTTTGGTATTAATTAGATCAATAAGGGATTGGGATGGAGTGGAATTTATTTTATTAAATAGAGAGTTGAGTTCTCTGGTGAGAGTTTTGATTTCAGATAATTTAATTTTGTTTTTCTTAGAGGCTAACTCAATCAGATGCCCTCTTATAACCGATTTGTGCGCTAACCAAATGGAAGTTGGGGGAGTATCTCCAATGTCATTTAACTTAAAATATTCTTCTATGTTGTCTGATATTTGTTTGCCAATGGTGGGGTCTGTCAGGAGAGAATCATTTAATCTCCAACTGAAGGGGGATGGTGGTAAGCCAATATGAGAGGTTTCGCACATAACCATATGATGGTCTGACCAAGGACATGGGATAATATCAGCTTTAACAGAATTTGCTAGTAATACTGGGGTAGTGAATATGTAGTCGGGCAAAACTATTGTGGGGGTGGGAATAAAAGGTGAAAGTTCTAGCGCAACATTATGGGATCTCCAGGACTCTAAGGAAGGAATTGAGAGCTTTATTTATTGATTTAGAGAAAGCCTTGGAGGAAAGTGAATGAGAACTCCTATCTAAAGTAGGGTGTGCAGCCAAATTAAAGTCACCACCTATTATGAGATGGGGTGATGAGTATTTTTCCAGAATATTAAATATTAAATGTTCCAAAAAAAGTCGATTGGGCTTCGTTGGGAGCATAAACCGAAGCAATAGTGATGTTGCGACCATTAATTTTGCCTTTTAGAATGATAAACCGGCTCTCATTGTCTTTATAAATTTGTTGTGTCTCAAAGATCAGGTTATTTCTAATATAAATTGCTACACCTCTGGATTTATTATGAAAGGTGGTGAAGAACGATTGATTATAATTTTTGTCAAAAAATTTAGGGTGGTTGTTGGCAGAAAAATGATTTTCCTGGAGAAGGATAAGATCAGCCTTTAACCTTTTATAATTTACAAAGGCCTTCTTGCGTTTTTGGGGGGAGTTGAATCCCTGCACATTATGGGATATAATTTTGATACCCATCTTTATCTAAAAGCGTGTAGAGCTTATGACCAAAAATAGACATACTAAGAGAGAGAACATGTTGACCTGAGGAAAACATGAGGTTTGTACTTTCGATATTCCAACTAGGATCATAAAAAATATAAGTTGCAACCCTTGACCTTTTGTTAGAGTAAAATAGGAACATAAAATGCATCAAGAGAAAGAGAAGGAAAAATAATTGAAACAAGGGGTCAGAGGCCAAAAAGCCTGTCGACCAATAACGAACATTCGACGGGGGACCAAACCATCCCCATCTTGTCCCAGGACACCAAATAAAGCAGTCCCCCCCTAGCTGGGAAAACCAGGAAGAGGGGAGGCCACAACGATCTGTAACCTAAGGGCATGGTATCCGGAGAAGATTGAGGGCAAACCAGCACGGCAGATGGATTGGACGGCTAATGTATGATAGAGAAGGGGGAAACCCCCCAACTGTATAAGTGGTGCCTAGAACGGAATTGTAAATATAGATTACAACACTCTGGATCCAATATATCTAATGAGAGTGCAGACACCATATAGATTCTAAAAAGAAAAACAGCCAAAAAACAATTTTGAACCTTAGTTAAGACTATTTCTTGTGCTAATGACAGATTATAATATAGATGTTATAATAAGCTAGATCCAAGCAAGGAATAACCATTTTGTATAAAAAAATAGAGTATAACCTTAAAGTATAACAAATGGTGTGGATTATAATCCGTCAGATCTTTGGTCCATGTAGAGAACTAGGGCTACCTAGATGAGTCCATGTCACAACCAGATGAATCTTTACATTAAAAGCAGAGTGAGCATACACAATTGATCTCAATGCAGGTCTTCAATAAGATGAGGAGTATTTGATATCATATATACTCATATCTGGAGCAACATTAGAAGATGGACTGGAAACTCAATCATCACAGTTATGCTAAGGAGATTAGAGAAACCGAACGTGGAAATCCGCCTGTCCATTGACGGGAGTGACTAAGTGGAACAAATATCTCTTGCTTCAAAATAAAGCCACCTAGTCAAAAAATATGAACCCAGAAGCATTACTAACAGTTAAATACTGCTTGCTTGAAGAAGTCTAATGTCAGATTTATTGAAGCAACTGGGTGTGGCAAGAAGAGTATTCATGAACGACAACGCATAATGGAGAAACCATTTAAAATATTCTCAGGATCCGGCAATAGAAAAACTTGTAGGGTGAGATTAAGCGAAAGAGAAAAAACGTAACTCGAACCAAATTAAACGTAGTGTGTCAGATATACAGTGACACAATGTTTTAGGCCAGGAGGTTCCGTGGTTGCTGTCGGCCTCTTCTACTGTCGTTTCTTGAGGATGGGGTGGACCATATTGGTAAAGGTCTTGGTGTTGTCAGGAGACGGAGGGCAGGTTCTGGATCAATTAGGCCTAACTTGAGTAAAAGGTCTTTACCTTCTGCAATACTGAAACTGTGTAGACAGTTCCATTATGAGGAACAGAAAGCTTAAAGGGGAAACCCCAGTGATATCTGATTCTGGCATTTTTTAATACTGATGTTACTTCCCTCATGTTTCTTCTCCTTTCAAGCGTGGCTTGAGATATGTCCGGAAAAATCTGAATCCTGGATCCATTCAAGTTGATGTTGTTAGAGCTCCTGGAGTATCTCTTCCTTTATGAGGAAATCTTTGAAGCATATAATTACATCACGCGGTGGCTTGTCAGAGGGAGGTTTAGGGCGTAACGCCCTATGAATTCTATCACATAAAAAGGAAGCTTCAGCTTTCCCTGGTAGAAGAGAGTGGAAGAGTTTTAGGACCACAGGAGTCAATTCCGTTACTGATTCAGGAATACCTCGAATACGAAGGTTATTCCTGCGGTTCCTGTTTTCCAGGTCCTCCACTTGAGCTTGAATATGCGCAAAGTTTTCTGCTAGAGTTTCATAATCTTTGCGCAGATCATTATGTGCTAATGTAAGCTCATCGTGTTTAGTTTCAAGTCTATCAGTACGATTGCCCAACAAGGCGATTTCCTGCGACAAGGCTTGTTTGGAAGAGTTCACTTCCATGTGAATCTTGTTAGCTAGTTTTTCGTACATGACAGCCAGGCTTTCTTCAAGAACGGTTTTTGTGAGAACGGACGTTGGAGATAACGAAGAATCATCTAGAGTGGATTTAGTAAGAACGTTCGTAGAGGATAACGAAGATTCCCCCATCACCGAAGGGATGGAATCCCGAACGATCCTTCTTTCCTCGAACGAACCCACTGAAGAACGTGGAGGTGACGACGATCCGGCGCCATGTTTAGACATCCTCGTTTTTTCTTGTGACCGAAGAAGGTAGGTAGTAAGAGTGCCTTGCGATCGGCGTTTACCCGATTTTTTCCTCCCAGGCATGCACGAGGGTTTACTCCAGAGGTTGAGCTATATTAGGGGTTTGTAAAAGTGATTATAGCTCCGGTTAGCCATTTTTACATCTCCGTGTCGGCGGAGCTGTTAGGAAGAGCGTCCTCTCCACATCGTGCCGGGCATGCACCCCTCCAGTTCCGCTTTTTATGTACCTTGACATGTACATTGTTATGCTTCAATAAAATATTTGAACAAGAAAAAAATTGCCTGACCCCCTCCTTAACATGACATAGCAGGTAGGATTGCTAAACAAGTGAAAATCAATTAAAAAGGTAAACATGTTTTTTTTATTTAATTTTTTAATGCTGTGGTGATGGGAAAAAATATACCAAAATATATATATGTTTGAATGCACAGTGAAGATTATATTTAGACTTTCATCAAGTCACAAGCCAGTCTTTCTCAGGACGATCCTGTGCCTCGTTGAATGGTCTAAATAACATTTTCTCTTTGCGTTCACCTCTCAAGACCCACGACTGCCGCTCTCCCTTTTGCTTTGCACCTGGGACCATTTTTTATCTCTGATATGTGTGCAGTGGCAACCACTGGAATATATATACAGTTAGGTCCATATATATTTGGACACAAGCCCAATTTTAATTTTTTTCAGGTATTTACCAAAACATATTCAAGCTATAACACATAAACTGATATTCAGCGCAGATAGCACATATATCTTGCAGTGACGAGTAGTAAATGACAGCTGAACACTACAGGGACAATACAGAAGGTTTACAGTTTACAGCTTTACAGTAGGGGTGCCCAACCTTTTGAAGAGCGAAGGCCACTTAAGCAACTTGGTAACTGGTGGTGGGCCACAATGAGTGGACCGGGCAGGTGACAGGCCCAGAGTGGACATGGACACAGCCCACTACTTTATGGGTCCAACAATCCACCCACACGGAAGGGGGTGGATCCCCTTCTGTTTTTTTTAGCGGATCGAATTGGAGGTAGACGGGTGTAAACGGACACAAGTCCGTCTACATCTGCTGCTCCATAGAGGTGATTGGAGGGTCCAATTGGGTCAGACTGATCGTGTGAAAGGGGCCTAAGGCAATTTTCACATGGATGTGCTGCGGTTTACCCACACCATGGATGCAGCACAGTGCACCTGTGGCTTTCCTGTGGGTTAACTGCACTTTCCCATAGACTTCTATTATATCCTGCAAGTGTGGTGCACTTTCTGAAAGCGCACCAAACCAGCAGGTAATACTGTAAGTCTATGGCTCAGTGCAGGTAACCTGCAGGTGCACTGAACTGCACCTGCAGATTAGTTTGAAAGCAGCCCAGTAACCACTGCAGAACAGATATGCTCATACTTTATATACACTGTGATTTTAGTAATAAACTTACCTTTAATAACAGTCTTTCATTTAGCTATCACCGGCTGTTGCTGTCCCAGGCAGAGTGTATCACCCCGCCTGTGACAGGAGCCGGCACTATACAGGTAGCAAAGGCTTATGCAGCTCTGTTCCGCAGCCGCTTGTTTCCATTCCTACCAGTTTCATTCACAACACTGATGATTTGGGATAGAGGGTCGGCAACCCTCGATCTAGGCCTGGCGACCTGTCATCCCAGAGCAGAAGGCTGCGGGCCACATCAGGGGGCTCCACGGCCACATGTTGGGCACCCCTGCTTTACAGCATATTAAATCATAGTTTAGTGCAGCACAAATACACCACTGGCTGCTCCAGTATAGCAAACTCAGTTTATCAGAGAAATAAAACTTGAAAATATACAGAAGTCCAGCCACTGTGTGAGGTGTGCAACGTTACACAGCGTGATAGAAGGCAGGAGGACTGGGAGATAGTGAAGATACTTCACTGAAAGGAAATGACATCTGAGCTCTGATGAACTCCTCACTATTATTGTACAGTAAAGAAGGAATGAATAGGGGATTACAGATCACAATTGCAGCTATATGGTAGGAAAATAATCATTTCCGTTATTATGTTTATTACCATGTGTAACTTTCGCGTATTTATATGAGGATTTACTAAAATGTGTATGTTGCCCTTAGATGTACTTTGTAACATAAAAAGATGTGTAAAAAAAAAACCTCTCATGTTACACAGGTGAGATGTCACCCATCCAGTAAACTGGAGGCAAATAAATTTGCTAAAAACCGCCACCATTTCTAAGAGAAGAGATGACATAAAGGGGCACTCTACCCTCCAATGTCCAAACAAACTCTTCTGAGATAGCGTATCAACCTAGCTAAAACGGTTTTAGCTAAGTTGATACGCTACCTCGGAAGAGTTAGTGTGTGGCTGTGCTGCTACCTGAGTGTTTCAGTGTCCTGTAACCATGGCGCTGGTTATTTGTCAGGGAGTTCTTTCCTTTCACGTTTAGTGCAGCTGCGTCGCTATCTCGGAGAATTCCAGCATCCTGTAACCATGGTGCTGGCTATATTAAGAATGGGTGTCGTGCATGGCTCCCCTCACACTGAAGTCCCGCCCACAGATGTAACGCGTACAGAGGGAGGAGACGTCACCCGCTGCCATCTTTTCGGTGGATTCTTTGTACGGGCCTATACAAATGCACTTATTGAAGTGCTCTGTTTGTAAGTAGGATTTTTACTTTAATAAACTTTAAAGTTATACAGAAAGCACTAGATTGTTCCATCTTTTATCCATCTATGTCCTGTGGAGTCATCACCATTGGCTGAGGGATTGGATTGTATCGTTTCAGTGCTATCCCCAAGGAGTGGGAAAAATGCTTGTTGTTCTGGTCTCGGTAAAGAGGTGAGAGGCTAATAATGTCTGTGGTGGATGGGCGGGACTCACTCTAATCACCTGTATTTGAAATATTGGACACCTCACACAGTGGCTGCACATCTGTATATTTTCAAGTTTTATTTCTCTGATGGACTGAGTTTGCTGTACTGGAGCAGTAGTGTATTTGAACGGAACTATGATTTAATATGTACATCCAAATCGGAGGAAGGATTTCAGAATTACCACTCTTAAAAATAGCCATCCCCCTTTTACAAGGGTCCAAAAGTAATTGGACAATTGAATCAAAAGCTGTTTCATGGCCCGATGTGGGCTACTCCTTCATTATTTATTCATCAATTAAGCAGGTAAAAGGTCTGGAATTGATTCTAAGTGTGGTATTGGCATTTAAAATCTATTGCTGTGAACCTACATCGTGCATTCAATGGAGCTGTCCATGCTCAGCAACATAAAAAGGCCTCGATGTCCACGGAAGACAACAGTGGTGGGTGATGCAGGATCCTCTCTATGGTAAAGAAAAACCCATTCACAACATCCAGACAAGTTAGGCACACTCTCCAGGAGGTGGACGTATCATTGTTAAAGTCTACAATCAAGAGAAGACTTCAAGAGAGCAAATACAGAGGGTTCACCACAAGGTGTAAACCATTCATAAGCCTGAAGAATACAAAAGCCAGATTAGACTTTGCCAAAAAACATCTAAAAAAGCCAGACCAGTTCTGGAAAATCATTCTTTGGATGGATGAAACTAAGATTAATCTGTACCAGAATGACAGGAAGAAAAAAGTGTGGAGAAAGCTTGGAACAGCTCATGATCCAAAGCACACATCTGTAAAACATGATGGTGACAGTGTGATGGCATGGGCATGCATGGCTTCCAGTGGCACTGGGTCATTGGTGTTTATTGATGATGTGACAGAAGACAGAAGCAGCTGGATGAATTCTGAAGTGTTTAGAGATATAGTGTCAGCCCAGATTCAGTGGATGCATTGGACGGCGCTTCTCAGTACAGATGGACAATGATCCAAAACATACTGCAAAAGCAACCCAGGAGCTTTTGAAAGAAAAGAACTGGAATATTCTGAAATGATCGAGCCAATTACCTGATCTCAACCCAACTGAGCATGCATTTCACTTGCTGAAGGCAAAACTAAAGGCAGAACGACCCACAAACAAAGAACAACTGAAGACAGCTACAGTTAGAGCCTGGCAAAGCATCAGAAAGGAGGAAAGCCAGTCTTATGTAACGTTCATGGGTTCCATACTTCAGGCCGGTAAAGGATTCTCAACAAAATATTAAAAATGAACATTTTATTTATGATTATATTCATTTGTCCAAGTACATTTGAGCCCCTGAAAATGGTGGGACTGTGTATAAAAATGGTTGCAGTTCCTAAAATTTGTACTTGATATTTATGTTCAAATCCTTGAATTAAAGATGAAAGTCTGCACTTCAAATTAATTTGGATTGTTTCATTTTCATTTTATTCTGGTGGCGTAGAGAGCCAAAAGTATGAAAATTCTGCCAAATATATTTGGACCTAACTATATATATATATATATATATATATATATATATATATATATATATATATATATATATATATATATATTCATATTTATTTAGTTACATAATTATAACAATAATTTTGCTTACAACATATAATAATGATAAATGTAATCATTATAATATCTATCTGAAGGACATCTAAGTTGATCAGATAGTGCCTGCATCTCCATTGTTCTCTGATGTCTATCGACAGCTGTAGGTGGACTTTGATGAAGATAAAATTGGTTGAGATCACTATGAGCTATGTGTCATTACAATTATAATTCCTGCCCCTACACCCAGAAGATGATCAGTATTGATTGTCTCAGATCTGAGCTGGTGAGTCGGTTGAAAACCGGCAGATTAATTAACTGGAATTAAAACTCCCTTTGCATCTAATGACTCCGGCAAAGTTCATAAACTCATTACACTTCCAACATCAGTTTTAATTGAAATAATTTTAATTTACATAGTTCTATGTCATATTAATGTGAAGTGCAATTTAAAGAGATCATTGTATTGAAGAAATGCCATTATAACCATCCCTATGTAATATAATGACATGGGTGCTAGAATTACGATGACACGCAACAGAATTTTATTCACAATGAATATTAGTTAAACTTAAAGAGTTTGACTAAGTGAAAAGTCACTTCAGGTGAACAAACTTCTGGAAAATAATACTGACAATGCCATTGTTCAGATGGTAAGGGTCTTTAAAGAGAACCTGTCAGATCAGAAATATTGGCTTTGCCATTACCCACTTGTTTGAAAATGCAAGTGGTCTACTCTTCCCACTAGCCACTCCTTCCAGGGATTGGCTGAGGCTGTATGAATATGCAGGTGAGGGCCTTCATCTCCCACCCACTATATTCCAGAACTCACTGGAATGCAGGGGAAAATAATTAAGCCTGCACCAGCAGAACCTAAAATAGCCAAAGGCAATTAAGCATTGTTCATCTGTTACAGGGGAGCCAATAACTCAATTTTATCAACTAGAGCAACCTAACTAGGAGGGTGCTACACAAGTATCATCCATGTCTTGGCTCTACTAATTATTGAGCTACTAACCAGAAAAAAAGCATTTAGCCGTTGAAGTGTGAGGATGCCTAGGGTGCATATAACAAAGAGGGTGTATGTTCCGCGCAACCGGATTTAATATGCTCTAAGAGCTGCAGCCACCACCGAACTGCCCACACGTGGGTAGTGAATAAATACAAGCGGAATTAAGATGAACTATAAGGTGAACTAAATTAAAGTGAGTATTAAACTACAGTATTAAACTATTAAAATGAGGAAGCGTATGTAGTTGAGATTGATCTTCTGAGATAGGACGACATGTGTAGTGGTTGTTGTATATATAAAGATGGTTAATAAATAAATAAATAAATAAATAGTTAACGGTCGTATGACCTTTTAAAGGTGGTCTTAATAAAACTGTGAAAAACTGTGTAAAACCATATAGGAAAATGTTATATGAGACGGTATATGTAGTTGATAGTCATAGGTAATAATTATTAAATAATATTGAATAATAAACATTTAATGGTCGTATGACCTTTTAAAGATGTTAATAATAAAAATAAAAAAGTTAAAAAAGTTAAAAATGTCTTTTCTCGTCGTGGTTATGGTAGAATTAAGGCGAACATAAATAAGTGATGGGTGCACACCCGTCAAGCCACCACCGACGTCGAGAATCTCGT
>BLSH010086440.1:732468-744805 GCA_018402905.1 Glandirana rugosa
TTCTCACCGTTATATGTTTCTGTTTTTCATTTTATATATATTTTTTCGTGTTATATATCCTCTATATATTTTCTATGGTCTCCGTTTTTATATTTATATTTTTACATATTTTTCTGAATCTAGTTCACAGACTATAGAATAATCTGGTCCACAACGCCAATAATATGTCTTTCTTTCTACATGGTATGATCTGTGGGAGACGGTGAGGAGAAAGGAAAAAGAGCCCTGCTGACCGAGGAGATCTAGGAGCACCGAGGAGATCCAGGAGCACCAGATCCTGTGAGCACAGGGGAAGCTGTGCACTCCTTCCTAAACGTGGACCCCTTGAGTGGGGAACGTTTTTCTGGTAAGCAGGCACACTCTCTATTTCCAAAAGGATCACCCGGCGCACCACTTGAAGTTATTACAAGTTCTTTTAGAATATTCACTGGAAGATTCACACACAAAGTCACCTTATTTTGGACTAGAGAAATATGAACTATGTGAAATCCCTTATTTTTTCCTTTTAAAATAACATACTCAGCTCTTCAAATATTGGAGTTATAATAACCGCAACACCTGGTCTAATAAGATATCAGACACTTGATCTAAGTCTTTTTATACATTTTTATATTTATATTTTTGCCTCTGGTATCTATCCTGCTGTACACATCACCAACAACATATATATTTCTACCAATTATTTATTTATTTATTTATTTATCAATTGCCAGCATACTGGAAAATTTCCACCAGAATTATTTTGACACTTTTTGACACATTTTGGTATATCCTTTTACAATATACTCTGCCATATACATCAACTATCAGAATCCATTATTAATAATTTATTATAACTTATTATTTGTAAATTACCAGCATACTGGAAAATTTCTACAATTATTATTTTTATTTTTTCAATTTTTTCAATTTTTACAGAAAAGAGCAGCGCCAATACCATCTAGGGTGCATATAATTGTTTCAGGTTAGCATAGTAGAGGAAGGGTAAACAGGACAACCTCAAAGTCTACACATTCAAAAACAAGTCCCACTTGCACCTCTCCTATATCTGTCATGACAGGTTTCTTTTAAAGCAGACCTAAACTCAAAATTTAGGTTGTTTTCTTATTAGGTTTTATTTGGCATGCATTAAGGCCCAAATCTAGGAATTAGGCACACTATAACCTTGCAGTGGGGCCTCCCAGCACTGCAAACTTTAAAAGTGAAATTAAACTCCCTACATTTTTTTATTTGCCCTAGGAGCCCTAATGTACTGGTATGCAGATTTACTTGACAAGTGATGCCCTCCAGTGGCACTCTGTCTGTGCGCCTGCTGGTTACGGGTGCTGCCATCTTCTCCTAGTCTTCTTACTGGATTCCGACACTTTGGCCACTTGGTTGGCCGACCCGCGATGATGTAACTCCTGCACAGGTACAATGGAGTCACATCATCGTGTGCGCATATGCGGCTCAATGTAAATAAATGCTGACAATTAGGGAAAGGGGAGACCACTAGGGTCTCTCCTGCCGTAAAAATTCTACCTGTCGGTGTGTGTAATTTTTATAAGGTTTAATTACACTTTAAATGTTTGTTAGGTCTAGAGAGGGTGAAGAGGCTGCATTACTTACTTTACTCCTGCTCCATTAGGCTCTGGGGCTCTTCTCCTCTCCCCTGGGACTCTAGTCATCATGTACAATGCAGGTCTATTGACACTGTATTGCACGCGGAGGAGGCTACAAGTATACATTTTGTCTAATTCCTGGAGTTTGGCTATAAGCAGCTCTGAATTATAGACACTGATGCTGGCAAGGTCTTTATAAACACTAGATGAAGTCATCAGCACCCCCTCCCCAGTTTGTGGGTGCCACAGTGATGGTTCACTTGGCCCAAAGTCAGTGCTGTGAGATCTCCTTACTGTTTATAGCCAAGTTTATTATGAAATTACTATCCTGAACCACCATCCCTGAAGCCTAGATGTTTAAAGCAGAGGTGTCTACCCTAATATTACAGTATGTTACAAAAGTGGGTACACACATGTGACAACACTGAAGAAATTACACTTTGCTACAATGTAAAGTATTGAGTGTACAGCTTGTATAACAGTGTAAATTTGCTATCCCCTTAAAATAACTTAACACACAGCCATTAATGTCTAAACCGCTGGCAACAAAAGTGGGTACACCCCTAAGTAAAAATGTCCAAATTGGGACCAAATTAGCCATTTTCCCTCCCAGGTGTCATGTGACCCTTTAGTGTTACAAGGTCTCAGGTGTGAATGGGGAGCAGGTGTATTAAATTTGGTGTTATCGCTCTCATTCTCTCATAATGGTCAGTGGAAGTTCAACATGGCAAAGAACTCTCTGAGGATCTGAAAAAAAGAATTGTTGCTCTGCATAAAGATGGCTTAGGCTATAAGAAGATTGTCAAGACCCTGAAACTGAGCTGCAGCACGGTGGTCAAGACCATACAGCGGTTTAACAGGGCAGGTTCCACTCAGAACAGGCATGGCCATGGTCGACCAAGGAAGTTGAATGCACGTGCTCAGCGCCATATCCAGAGGCTGTCTTTGGGAAATAGACATATGAGTGCTGCCAGCATTGCTGCAAGAAAGCCCGTAAACAGTTTGCTGCAGACAAGCAGACTAAAGACCTAGATTACTGGAACCATGTTCCTGTGGTCTGATGAGACCAGTGTAGCCAGAATTCCAAAAGTGCTCCTTTAACATAGAGACATTATTGCCTATGAATGCTATGAAGATTTCCCCTAGTGCTGAGATTGTTCAATGTAATGGTCATGTAAGAAATGCTGCCTTGTAGGACTTGTAGTGTCACAGAGGAAACTTGTCATCGGACCCTGCAAAGGAAGGACTCCATTTCCCAGTGTGTAATGCTGTAAGTAAAGGCTCTTGAGAGGAACAATGCTTTGTGGGAGAAACTATTTAAGTGAGGGAAGGAGTTGGCTCCAGTCTCTTGGGATGGCGTGATCGATCAGGGGAGACCTGTGTGCCTTGATAGCCGGAGTGAGGCCTACATCTAGTGATCCAGCGGGCTGAATTTATACAGTGACCCAGAGTGCTGCAGTGATACTGAGTTCCAGTGAGTGATCTGTGAGACCAGTATATCAACACCTGAATCTGTTCCAAAGTCAGCTGCGCCTACAGCGATCAATCAGTGAGAGCTGTAGGGAGTACAGTGCAAGTCATATTTCCCAAAGAGCAAGCGGATATCATCAGTTCCAGCGCTTTCAGCAGCTTCTGAGCAGCTGGACCGCTTCTGTGTTCCTCCATCAGGGTGGTGAGCAGGCGCAAGCCTATACATTACAGTGCATATTTGTCTATATTTTACAAGGAAAAACCGGCCCAACTCATACTGTGGATTACAATTGTCATTAAGTGCACAGACTTGCTGTTAGATAACAAATCACCTTTAAATCAGTGATCTCCAAAAAAGGCCTTGCATTAATTCAGTGAAGTTTGCCATCTTTGTGTCTTCTCTAAAGGATTATTGGAAACAGTAATTCAGGTACCTACTTCCTAATTAACCAAGCCGGCAGAAGATCAACTGAGCTTTAGCAGGACTACTACCATTGCAGCTTCTACTTCTCAAATAACCTTATTCTCTTAAAGTGGTTGTCAACCCGTGAAAACCACTTTAACATACAGCTAAGCCTATAATAAGGCTTACCTGTAGGTTCCCTGCATATTCCCTAAACCAGAACAGTTTAGGAGATACACAGTGTGGTGTCATTGCCGACGTCATTCGGCACATGCGCAGTGAAGAAACGGCCTGCTATGCCGTTTCTTCACTTCATTCAAGCCGTGACTGGCGGCTCCCGTGCGCATGCACGAGTGACATCACGCAACTCTGGCCAGTCACAGAACCGGAGTCACGGCCCCGATAGGAAAGGGGCTGAAGATGGACGCTGCCTGCACAGGGGACATCGCAGGCTTCATTTGCAGGTAAGTGACACATAATGGGCTTCTATGCGATGCATAGTAGCCCGTTTTGCTTTTACTTTGCCCCCATTAGGGTTTACTTCCTCTTTAAAGAACTCTCTGAATCAGAGCAGGAAAATGTATTCAGTCACATATTAATGTTGTTGGTTTATGTTTTAGAATATAACTGATCTTCTATAGAGTTATATTAAGATTGTATACATCCTATTGAGTGGTATCAATATACCTAGAAGTTATAACTACATATATACTGATATTTGAATATAAAAAATTAATCAACATATATTGGTTCAACACATAATTATCCTTACATTCTATATCTTCTCTGACTGCAGGATATTTGCTTAAGCTCAAAGGGAATATTGATAATGTACATTGGATAGAGTTGCTAAAGAAAGTTTAAGGGGAAAGTGAATATTTTTATTCCTCAATTCCCATTATCTAACACAGCATTTCAGTCTAAGTTTATACTTTATGATCCTTCATTGTGACTTTAACTGTTATTATTGCATTTGAAAAAGTGAATTTGTGCACTAAAGTTTCATCTTTTGCAAATAAGTAAACATCTTAACCCTAGAAGTTGGTGTGGTCTTAATTACTATATAATTGTGAAGTTGTGAACTAACAATAACATTGCAATATGAGTGAACCCAGAGTGTCAGGGTTGGTGGAGGACTCTCAGAATGTTGGAGACCAAGGGGGAATTGATTTCTTAAGCAACCCTCAAGAGGCCAGTGCTACATCAAGATAAATGTATTTGGTTCAGATGCTGTCAAGCGTATGTGGCGGCAACCAGGTGAGGAGTACAAAGACAAGGCTGTCTTGCCTACAATCAAGCATGGTGGTGGGAGTGTCATGGTCTGGGGCTGCATGAGTGCTGCCGGCACTGGGGAGCTACAATTCATTGAGGGAACCATGAATGCCAACATGTACTGTGACATATTGAAGCAAAGCATGATCCCCTCATTTTGGAGACTGGGCCACAGGGCAGTATTCCAACATGATGACGACCAAAACACACCTTCAAGAAGACCACTGCCTTGCTAAAGAAGCTGAGGGTAAAGGTGATGGACTGGCCAAGCATGTCTCCAGACCTAAACCCTATTGAGCATCTGTAGGGCATTTTCAAACGGAAGGTGGAGGAGCGCAAGGTCTCTAACATCCACCAGCTCTGTGATGACGTCATGGAGGAGTGGAAGAGGACTCCAGTGGCAACCTGTGAAGCTCTGGTGAACTCCATGCCCAAGAGGGTCGAGGCAGTGCTGGAAAATAATCAGCAGTTTAGACATTAATGGCTGTGTGTTGAGTTATTTTGAGGGTACAGCAAATTTACACTGTTATACAAGCTGTGCACTCACTACTTTACATTGTAGCAAAGTGTAATTTCTTCAGTGTTATCACATGAAAACATATAATAAAATATTTACAAAAATGTGAGGGATGTACTCACTTTTGTGAGATACTGTATATGGAATGTATTAACAAACTATTCAATAACTAAATTAGATCACAGAGTTATGGGACATTTTGGAACAATGTAGATATACATTTCTGTTACATTGCAGTACATTCATGCTTTCTATGCCACATGGAAAATCAAGGTTTGATGTATTTTTTTTCCATTTCTAACCTCATAGCAGAAGACAAATATAATTTGTAGCTCTGAAAGGTTCTTTGTGCTCAGATCCAAAATGTAATTATCCATAATGGTGGATATTATTTTAAAATAGAACCAACTGAAATGTTAGCTTACTTTCCTTGCAATGGGAGAGTAGCTAATAAGAAAACTAGCAACTCTGCAGTACCTGCTACATACACTATTTCCATACCTGCCACATAACTCTTAGCTTATTAAGCGAAGATAACAGATCTCCTTCAGTAAGAGATAGGTGGAGGTGAGATCACAAGATGTGATGTCTGTAGGGCTGGTGATACCAGTAAGGATACAGCTGGAAGATGTGGAAAGCCAATGAAGAAATGTGAAGGAAAATGCAGCATCCCCATGAACTCCAGGAGGGCATGATGGTACTTCCAGAGACAGGGTGGGCTGACATTTCACCTCAGGGTGTAGATTACTTAAGCCATAGTGGGACATGATCAGATAGACACCAGTTACGTTAAGGTGTAACAAAAAGAGTTTATTGTTCACACTCAAAAAAAAAGGTCCAGGGAAAGAGGGTAAGGGCACAGGGCACCCATGAACCAGCAAACTCCAAAAAGGGGAACAAAATATTTACAGTCTTCACAGATAAAGAACATTGAAGCTGACCCAGAGTTCTGTAATCATAGCTCCTGACTTTAACTTCCAGGCTCCACATTCCATTTTCTGGTCCTTCATCACATCTGGAGGTTCCCCATGGTGTCTCAATTAAGATGTCTCATAACCTAGGCCAAAGATCCAGGCCTCTGCCCAGCCATGTGGTCACCCTCCCAGGAAGCAGACCTAAGAGGTTTCAGCAGCCAAACAAATCCCCTCCCCAAGGCAGGAGGCCCAGGGGAGAACAGGCAGACTTCCAAGGGTAACCCCCTAAGTATTTATACCCACACCCAGCATCTCAGCGTGCCCCAGTGGCCAGGAAACTCCTAGTGGTTGGCCAGGGAGAGATAAATATTCATAACTCTGATCTGTGCAGCTCTCATGCTAATGCCAGACACAGCAGTAACACCTACTAGCAGCAGAAGGACACACGCAGTAACCAGAGCCTAGGAGACACCTAAACCTAAAGCTAAACTATCAATTCAGCTAAGCTGACTTCAGCTTAGCACCACTAAATTTAGATAGACACTATGGAAGTCTCTCGTTCTTCTTTATATATTCATCTGGAGTCTGGGATTTCCTCTTGAATGCCGTGGAGATCGCTGTTGGTGGCCAAACCATTCATTCATTCATATGCGCACTTGATCTCTGTCATGGAGATCCTGGGAGTCCGTTGAGTAGGGTGTGTGATCAGTGTTCCCTTTGGTGGGGGATTTCTAAGTCACCCCTTTTTTCTCTTGGATGATCTACTGTCTCAACACAGACTTTTTTGCATATGTTGATAACTTATGGACTTTATTTTCAAACACTGCATCTTAATATGAATATTTGATTGTTTGCACCTTATACGGAGTAACTTTATATGGTTACACTGATAATTGTTTATTGCACCATTGCACTTCTATGTGTTTGTTTTTTTGCTTATGGATTAAATTTGTTTATGTACCATTGCACTTTAATATGTGAGTGTGATTTAAATAATCTATCTACATACCTTTAGACCTATTGGTCTCTACAACCAGTGGCTCTAATATAATTTACTGTTTGATTTCACCTGTTGCGCGGTCTGATCTTTAAAAATGACTCCTGCTTAGGGCAGGGTAGCTACACAGACATAGACAGTAGCAGCTGTTCTAATGCATATATGTTCCCTATTGGATAAATGAGAGTAAGATACAGCTAGGAAGAGAGTATAGTGGATCTGGCATGTGTAGTGAGCTGGGGCCTGAGGCAAGTCTGGGTTGTGCAGTGGGGGGGGGGGGGGTGTGATAAGTATGAATGACATAAAGGAGGGTAGAGTGAAGTCGCGCAGCACCAAGCACTGTGTGTGGTAGCAAAAACTAGGCTGCAAATTGGTTTATAATGCTGCCCAGTGGCCCAGGCAGAATCATCATTGCAGTAAGCAGTCAGATCATAGCTCATGTACAGCATACCAGAACCACCCAGGACTAATGATAGACAGCTTCTCATTTAGCAGCCCAGTGGCCCATGCTAGTCGACCACCTTCCAGATTCCAGTTCATTAATACACACCCCCCCCTTTTAATGGACCAATATGTGGCAACCCAAATGTGCATAAATAAGACACCAATGACAAGGACCCAAACTCTCCTTTTGCACTGTGACCCTTAAAAGTATTATCTTGTTACCATCAGGAGTGGTTCCAGCTTCAGTGGTTTAGGCAACATGGTGGCTACGTTGTTTGCACCCTAGTCTTGCAAAACAGGTGTCTTGGGTTCTATTTGTATATAGGCAGTAATTACTTAAAATTCCTGTTCTGAATGTGTACATTAGGTATTTTTCCCCTCACTCTGGTTCCCACTCATAGTTCATAAACCCTCCTTTTGTTTATTTGATGTCCCCCAAAATTAGTTCTAGACAGTGTATGTCCTATTATGACTGCTCACCACATGCACAATTACAAGGCTCACAGTACAGGGAACTGCATGCTTTTCTCAAAAAAAGCCATGTACAGTGCACAGGCATTATATTAATGCCTTTTAATTAAATAAATATATTAAACCAAGGGTGTAAACATTCCATCCATTCTGAAGTCAGCGAGCACCAAGGGACTTCTGTCTCCATTAAAAGTAGACAGAAACAATTGAGTACTGTCCGTGATTATTTATTTGCACTAACATACAATTTTTCAGGACCAGCTTTCAAGGTATGTCCCCTTCTTCAAGGTCCAAGCAGTACTCAAGTACTGCTTGGACCTTGAAGAAGGGGACATACCCTCAAAGCTTGTGCTGAAAAATAGTATTTTAGTGCAAATAAAAAAAGTATCATGGACAGTACTCAATTGTTTTCATCTCAAGTGCACTAATATGGCTGTAATCACCTCACTAAAAGTAGAAACTGCTTAAAAGGTTTTTTGGTAATTGTATTTTTTTTAATTATAGTTAACACCTGTAAATGATGCAATGTTGAACATTACATAGTAAAGGAAGGCCAATTTAAAACAGGTAAAGAAATGTATATTTCGATAAACAATTCAGAATACAAGCAGCTACCTCTGATTATCCTCATGCACGGCATCCCTCTCAGTGGAGTCCAGGGTAGTTCTAATATTAAAGGGAAACAGCTGGAGACATCCAAAGACAAGGGGCCACCCCAATTAAACTGGAGTACTCTGGTAACAGAGGGGCTCCCCACAGTAGATAGGTCTTCTGGATAAGTGACATGCTATAGGGGCCCCTGCCCAGCGCCCTCTACACCAGTGATGACAGTGCAGGGTCTCTCATGATGGTTAATTCTAAATAAATGATGCACTGTTCATACACTATGTGAGAAAAACCCTTTTAACTTACTTCATACACAATACATGAATATCCCATTTAGCAAATGAAGTGATGCATAAACAATTAGATCACATTAAGTTCATATTTAGTACAAATCATGCTCAAATCCCATGCAGTGGTTAATAATGAGAATCCAATATGCCACAAAAAAATCCACATAAAAAATGAATACTGCAGTAAACATTCACAAATACTCTTGAAGCAGCACAATCCGCTTTTATATAAAATGTTCTGAGGTGACCATCTACACAAATGATTATGCAGTCCACCACCAATCACCTATAGGTGTAGTGCCCGCTCACTTTCTTGGATGACCTATTATAGGTCAGAAAATGCCTTTATCATGTTAGCCCTGAAGGCCTGGCATCCATCTGGTTGGGTAACCTCCACTGTTGTTGTCCCCTTTAAGGGGTTTTGCCTGGATAAACGCCGCTCCACCAGGTTACTCAAACATATGAAAAAAATATAGGCTCATAGCGCAATATGCATTATATAGGTTTCTTTAACCACTTCAGCCCCGGAAGGATTTCCAGCTTTAGGACCGGAGCCCTTTTTGCGATTCGGCGCTGCGTCGCTTTAACTGACAATTGCGCGGTCGTGCGACGTTGCACCCAAACGAAATTTGCGTCCTTTTTTTCCCACAAACAGAGCTTTCTTTTGGTGGTATTTGATCACCTCTGCGTCATTTCTGATCGCCGCTATAAACAAAAGAAGAGCGACAATTTTGCAAAAAAACCCAAATTTCTTACTTTTTGCTAAAATACAAATCCAAAAAAAAAATATAAAAAAACATTTTTTTTCACCGTTTTTGGCCGATTTATATTCTTCCTCATATTTGCGATAAAAAAAATCGCAATCGGCGTTTATTGATTGGTTTGCGCAAAAGTGGTCGCATTTACGGATGATGAGAATTCATTTTTGGGGTTTTTATTTTTTTTTTATTTTTTACTAAAAATGGCGGCGATCTGCGATTTTTAGCGGTCCTGCGATATTTCAGCGGACATGTCAGAATGTTTTGACACTTTTTTGGGACCATTGGCATTTATACAGCGATCAGTGCTATAAAAATGCTCTGATTACTGTGTAAATGCCATTGGCAGTGAAGGGGTTAACCTGCAGGGGGCGCTCTAAGGGTTAACTGTGTTCCCTGGGCGTGTTCTTACTGTAGGGGGACTTGCCTAGCTGGGGAAAGGAAGTGGTCACAGCCTTCACTTACAGGAAGGCTGTGATCACTTCCCTTCCCCCTCACACAGAGCGGAGGTCCGTGTTTACATACACGGACCTCCGCTCATTCGCTCCGGGGGGGGCATCGCGGGTGGCCGGCGGCAATCGAAGCCGCCACACCCGCTCCCTGGACCCCCCCGGACACAGTGAGCGCGCGCGCGCTCACAGTGGCTCTGTATCGCGGCCGCCGTCGTATGACGGCGATTCGCGTTACAGAGCCACATTGTCGCCGTCAATTGCCGATCAGCCGTCGGCAAGCGGTTAATAAAGGTTTGCCATAGCACTCACATTAAAAACACTTGAACAAGGCATAACATTAAAACATTGGCAGATCGTCTCCTCCCTGACTTCTGGGTACTTTAGACATGTGTTATTGGCTTCATTCCATTTGCCCCAGATCCAGTGGGCTGACATAGAAGTTTGGTTTGTTGGGTGCCTCTAGTCCAGATGTAAGTGTTTCATTCACTTTCTATGAAAGGCGTATTATAACCTATCTTACTCCATTTTATTTTATTTTGTTAAAACCTTTATACAATATATTTATGTCATTCATGCTTTATCCCTCTACAGACCGTATATATTGTTGCATTTAATGCCAAATACCCCCTGAAGAAGGAAAGTTCAAATCCGAAACATGTTGGGACGATTGTGAAATTGCCCCTGGATCCCCTGTTACCAGTGGTCACCTAGGTGTGCAATTTCCATGCATTAAGTCCAACTATACTTATGTTACAATCTACTGTGGCACCTTGTATCTTGTATATTGTTTTTATACCCCAATTGTATTACACATGATTTGTTCCTGTATGTGACTAATACATGTGAATATTTCTATCTATCTTGGTTTTATATCCTATGTACTAATAAAGTGTTTAACTTTTTTACCACATATCTACCCCCTCTCTTTTTCCCTTTTTTGAGTACTCAACTTACTATATCTGCCCTAAAAAGTCCAAGGGGATTACTCATATATGAGATTATCTCTCATATCTCGTTCATTTTTACTTTAGTCATGTTCACAGGTCCTGTCTGATGCGTTGCATCACTCGTCACGTGACTTCTCTCATCATGGTTGCAGATCAATTGCCTAGTTACATCTGCCTTATCAGGTGTGGCCTCACTGAGTTTATTTTCCCTGCAGCTGTTCAGGAACCATGGGAGTTGTAGGAAATAGTGTTAAAGGGGACTGTGACTGCATCTGTGCATGGAGTAAATAGGCACTCTGCTATACACACTGTATCCAATACTAAGGATTGACAGGAGTTCCCCTTTAATTCCAAAAAAATGGGGCATATGAGAGAAACCACAACACTACCTGCCCGGAGTTTGCATGTTTTCTCTGTGCTTGCTTGGGATTTTTCCTGGTACTCTGGTCTCCTCCCACGCATGTATGAATGTGAGTTAGGAACCTTAGATTGAAAGCTCCTTGAGGGCAGAGACTGATGTGAATGTACAATATATATGTGAAGCGCTAATTAAAAAGACAGTGCTATATAAGTACCTGGAATAATAGAAGCGGGTCATCTTAATATGAGAAAGTTAGTTAGGAAGGGGGAGGAGAAGCAGCCAGGGTCATCTGGGAAGTATAATGTATTAATGAGTGCTGCACTACCAATCTCTCAGATTATTAAACCTGTGCAATAAATCAATACTATAAATGAATGTAATAATTATACATACATGACAATAAAGCACCATTATTACAAATTCATAATGCTGTTCTTAAAATCAGTCCGTGCTTGTGTCTAAACAAATATTACTAAATTGTGACAGTTCATCAAATTGTGTTAAATTGTGCAAAGTTCTTGATTTCGAATATCCACATGTGATTATTAAGAACCTCTTCCCGTTCACCACTGTGCTCTCAGTGCTCTCACCTAAGTGATGTGACCTACAGCGCATGTAGTAGCGGTGTAGTAGTGGTATATCTAAAATCATCTTCAAACTGTGTGTGAAAAGTCTAAATTAGTCGGGAGAAGCCATATCACTGTTCTACAATCATCTTCAAACTGTGTGTGAAAAGTATAAATTAGCGGGAGAAGCCATAGCAGTGTTCTAAAATCATCTTCAAACTGTGTGTGAAGAGGGCGATTAAATATGAAAAGTGTGTGTCAAACTTCT
>BLSH010086440.1:744815-774236 GCA_018402905.1 Glandirana rugosa
CAGTTTCAAACCCAGGGTAGGCCTGGTTTTGAGCCCGAAACAGAGCTTCAAGCCGGCTTGGTCGTCTTGGGTTTGAAGGTCTCCAAGCTAGTTGAGATCAATCCTCCACAAAGCACAGGTGTAAGTCACGGCTCCTAAACTAGACACAGTTCCAAAACGAGCTAAACCCCTGGGTGGTAAGAAACTCAACTAGGTCCTCATGACGAGACATTATACGAAACTCCTAACCCCGGGGGTACGGAGGAACGACATGACCTCATTCTTCTTACAGAAAAAACTCAGACCCAAAAAACACAACGGTCTATTTGCACAACTAATAAGGATCGTTCAAGACCTCAACTCACCCATTTTCTCCATTACCTTAACATGCTTTTTTTATATTATATACCCAATCGAAAATGTACTTGCTCCCCCATATATTATATTTTTTTCGTACAATTCCATTACCTCTTTTACCCACTCAACTCCAGAACTTGCTAGGAATAATCAACACGTTTATCTGGCAACACAAAAAACCCAGACTCAAAAAAGACATTCTTCTTACTCCAGTACAGCAAGGAGGCATGGGGGCCCCAATCCTCAAAGCATATTACAGAGCAGTACTCCTGGATCAACTCAAAGAATGGTGGGTCCCCAAATCGAGCAAAACCTTGACACAGATCAAATCCTCGGCACTGAATGTGGACACGAAACACCTCCTAACTAGAGTTGATCGAACCTCTGGAAGTTTGGGTTCTGCTGGTTCGGCCGAACTTCGAGACAAAGCCCGAGTTTTGGTCCGGATGGGACCCAAACTTTGACCCGGACCCCGAACCCCATTGAAATCAATGGGGACCCAAACTTTTAGGCACAAAAATGGCTGTAACAAAGTCCTGGAAAGTCCTAGAGGTCTGAAAAAGGAAGGAAAATGGGGGTAAGGGCCGGACATGTGCCCTACAAATAAATGGGGATGGAGAAATAACTTAAAAGCATTTTTAAACTAAAATCACATAAAAAAATCAAAAATGGAGGTGGATGTGGACCATCTTCAAACTGTGTGAGAAAAGTATAAATTAGCGGGAGAAGCTATAGCGGTGTTCTAAAATCATCTTCAAACTGTGTGTGAAAACTATAAATTAGCCGGGAGAAGCCATATCACTGTTCTACAATCATCTTCAAACTGTGTGTGAAAAGTATAAATTAGCGGGAGAAACCATAGCAGTGTTCTAAAACCATCTTCAAACTGTGTGTGAAAACTATAAATTAGCCAGGAGAAGCCATATCACTGTTCTACAATCATCTTCAAACTGCTTGTGAAAAGTATAAATTAGCGGGAGAAGCCATAGCAGTGTTCTAAAATCATCTTCAAAGTGTATGGGAAAAGCCTATTGCAGGGGGATAGAGCCATATTACTGTTCTTCCAACCGCATAGAGAGCCATATTATTGTTCTAAATTTTAGAACACTAATATGGCTTCTCCCGCTAATTTATACATTTCACACACAGTTTGAAGATGATTGTAGAACAGTGATATGGCTTCTCCCGGCTAATTTAGACTTTTCACACACAGTTTGAAGATGATTTTAGAACACTGCTATGGCTTCTCCCGCTAATTTATACTTTTCACACACAGTTTGAAGATGATTGTAGAACAGTGATATGGCTTCTCCCGGCTAATTTATACTTTTCACACACAGTTTGAAGATGATTGTAAAACAGTGATATGGCTTCTCCCGACTAATTTAGACTTTTCACACACAGTTTGAAGATGATTATAGAACACTGCTATGGCTTCTCCCGCTAATTTATACTTTTCACACACAGTTTGAAGATGGTCCACATCCACCTCCATTTTTTATTCTTTTATGTGATTTTAGTTTAAAAATGCTTTTAAGTTATTTCCCTGTCCCTATTTCTTTGTAGGGCACTTGTCCGACCCTTACCCCCATTTTCCTTCCTTTTGCAGACCTCTAGGACTTTCCAGGACTTTGTTACAGCAATTTTCAAAACTTTTATTAAATTACCAGAACCCCGGACCCGAACCCGGACCCGGACTTTTTTTGAAAAGTCCGGGTTCGGGTCCGGGTCCCGGATACCCAAAAGTTCGGTACGGACCAAAACTTTACAGTTCGGGTTCGCTCAACTCTACTCAGCAACCATCAATGTAAAATTATTTTCCTGGAGTTTATTATGGGACACAGGATGATGTACTGAGGTTCATTGGGTTATGCTGCCACTTTTGGCAGCACTGAGAGCACAGTGTTGAACTGGAAGAGGTAATCATATGTGGATATTCGAAGTCAAGAATTTTGCACTATTTAACACAAGTTTTCATTTGCAAGCAAGTTGATGTTACTTCAAGATATGGAGATTGCCCTTTCAAATGTAACACTAATTTACTGGGAAGTGGACAAATCACATATAGGGGAATTAAAGTGGAATTTTTGTACATCTCCTGTGCAGTATCTACATTACCCTTGCTGACTTCCTAGATGTTTTATTCAGTAATGGGCCTTGGCTTTTCATATGTTGTCTATTTATTACCTAAATCACTAAGCCTTGGAACACCCCCATCTCCCTTTTTCCCAGTTGGTAGCAGGAAGATGCACTGGCATTGCCAGCAGCATTACGCTAAGTAGAGCAGGCTCCACAGTTTTCACTGGAAAGAAAATGTGTAGGCCATTGGCAGTGGACAGAGAGACAGATATTTGCTTTCAGTAGAACAGACTGGCACAAGCAGTGGCAGGACTTCTAGATGCAACAAACAATCCTCCTGCGCTCGGGTCTATTGGTCCAATGGATGATGCAAAACAGGCTAGGGAATTCTTAGTAAATGTGAGTAGATTTCCACACTCATAGGTCTTGCAGCCCTCCTCAGGACCATGGGCATCCAAAGGCACTAAAGAACACAAAAACAGGAGAAGGGCGCACCAACCTAGTACAATACGGTTTAAAAAGTTTACTCAAGGATAATCGGATAAAAACATATACTCACAAACAGAGCAATTAAAAAGGCACAACAACATTAAAAGGTGAACTCAGCGACTCCAGGACTGTTTCGTTACTCCACCTCAGCAGGAAGACCGGACGGTGTCCATATGGCCAGGTTGATGCGTTTCCAGGGCGAACCCTCTTCCTCAGAGCTTACAGACCAAATAGCCTACCCCTTCTATATATACATATAGGTATGCTTGATCATGCTGGTGATGTCCCTCCCCTAAGGGTGTGGAAGGCACAACCGTCCAATCAGGCTGTTGTGTTATAAACTTACATATACTTAAGCACACTTACACATAGTGGTAAACAAACACAATCTACATACATGCAACACACCAAACCATCGGCTCATAGTTATAACACCCAGGTGGTTATTATCTACAGCGGCTGTCCCTCTGACAAGGCATGTATACTTTAGTGCTGAACCAGCCCCGGACTAATCCCATTGACACTCAGAGGTGTCTTTAATCTTAACCCCACACCTACCATAAGTATAGAGGTGTAGGAGTTTGCAGTCCCCTTACAGCATTGATTGTAGATGGTTACTGTATATCTCAGCGTTTGCTCAAAACAGCGTCCCACATTGGTGTGGAATGCACACAGTACTGCCTAACCCGGAAGTGCGGCGGAAGTGCGTTCCACTGACCTCACTTCTGGGTCGCGACTAGTGTCACTCAAACTGAACAGATAGGGAGTGAGAGGCGGGATTTTACCTCATATCCTCCAAGTGATGAGATGGATGGGTCACAACAGAGAAAAAACGGACCGGCCCACTAATCAACACTGTATAATCCTGGACACACCTCTTTCTTCTGCAGGGAGGGATGTATGATGTTTAATCAATTTTGTTACATCTGGCTAGAGTCAGTGCCGATCTGAGCCTAAATGGGAGAAACTAGCAGGAGGACAATAGAAACCCAATTGCCTCCTGAGAGGACTGAGATTTGTGGAATAATTAATGGATGGATTAACGTGATGCATACAAACTGCATAAAGAATCCACATATAAATATATATATATATATATATATATATATATATATATATATACATATAAAAAGTGTACACCTGCACATGTATATTAAAAAAGGTGTGTGTATACGTAAAACATCAATTGGAGAAACATGGTAGTAGTCTGGTGGGCCCCAAGGTCTTTGGCATTGAGGCCATTGGCAATGAGATAGATAATGGCAGGAGGTATCGCAAGCTTTGCACCAGAGAGGCGTACTGGATTTTTACTTTAGAATCTCTTAACCCCAAAGGGTTGAATGAAGAAATTTAACTACAGTGTGTTATGTAACTTTTATCAGTGCCCTTCATGTTACATAGTTACATAGTTAGTCAGGTTGGAAAAAGACACAAGTCCATCTAGTTCAACCAAAAAAAAAAAGAAAAACATTTATATATATAACCAAATAAACCCAATAAATGGGTTTATTTATGGGTTAACCAAATAAAGAATTTTTTGGGGTTTGTCTTACTATCTTTTGCAATCTGTCGTTCGTTGTTAATTTTTGCATCCTTGATTTCCTTTTTACATATTCTGTTATATTCTTTGTAACATTTAAAAGATGATAGTGTTCCCTCATTTTTATATTTTTCAAATGCTCTTTTCTTATCATTTATAACTTTTTTAACTTTGGCCATGAGCCACATAGGTTTTCTTTTTAGCCTTTTCAATTTATTGCCCATGGGAATATACTTTGCAGTGATTTTGCATACAGTTTTTTTGAAAAATTCCCATTTCTGTTCTGTGTTC
The DNA here is from genome assembly GCA_018402905.1 of Glandirana rugosa. NCBI lineage: Eukaryota > Metazoa > Chordata > Amphibia > Anura > Ranidae > Glandirana > Glandirana rugosa. Next base: position 749,551 of record BLSH010086440.1, read on the forward strand.
ATCAATGCCAATATTCCCTCCCAGTCTAAGTCCTGGAGAGCAGCCCTCATCTTTGTAAAATTTGCTTTCTTAAAATTAAGTGTTTTTATCTTTCCCGTGTGTGTTTGTTGCTTGCAGCTTACATTAAATGAAATCATGTTATGGTCACTGTTACCCAGATGTTCTTTTATATGAATATTGGTAATAAGCTCTGCATGGTTTGAGATTATCAGGTCCAGCAAAGCGTCATTCCTAGTTGGGGCCTCAATAAACTGGATCATAAAATTGTCCTGTAATAGGTTTATACATTTTTGCCCTTTAGCTGTCCCAGCAGTGCCATTACTCCAGTTAATTTCCAGATAGTTAAAATCCCCCATTATTATCACTGTCCCAGCCCTTGCAGCTCTTTCCATCTGTGCAAGGAGCAGAGTCTCCACCTCCTCTTTAACACTGGGAGGTCTATAACAAACTCAAATGATAACCTTTGTAGTGTGCACACCCATATGCAGATCTACCCATAATGCTTCAGACTCATCACACTTTCCATCAACTAGGTTCTCATTCACACTCGCTTTAAGATCACTTCTCACATAGAGACAGACACCACCACCCCTCCGTTTTACTCTGTCTTTCCAAAAGAGAGCATAGCCAGGAATATTAATAGCCCAGTCATGTGAAGAATGAAGCCAAGATTCAGCTATACCAATCAAATCATAGTTCTCCTCATGCACCAGAGCTTCCAACTCACCTATTTCGCTTGGCAGACTCCTGGCATTGGTGAACAAACACTTTAGTTCACTGTCCCATTTTGCACATGTATCTTGCATATTTTTAATTTTAGTACAAACAGTACCATTTCCAATGGCTGATTGTAGCATGGGAACCTTCATATCATCTTTCTTAGCCCTCCCCCCATCTTCCCCCATTTCACCCACCAATAGGGACTGACCCCTGTCTGACCTGTCTACCCCATTATATGTTCTCTTCCTTTTCTTTGGGTCTAGGTTGTTGTAGCCCTCTCCTTCTGTCTGAGTGTCACTGGTGGGGTGTTTTGGGTTAGTTGAGTTGAGGCTACTAGCCATTTAGGGTTTAGCATCACCAGCCTTTATAGAAAATAGTATTTTGGGGGGGAGTGGCTTCCCTGCTATGGTTTGACATACACATATGCTACCCCCATTTTAGTGGAGGAGGATGGTTTTCTGTGTGTCCGTTTTCCTAATTATCAATGCGAGCATGTGCATGGGAGCAATATGCACACATAGACGCATGATTACTATTCTTCCATTGCATTGTATTTGTTTTCTTCTTTGAATGTGGATGTATAGTGATTCTGTTCCATAGGAATGTGTCTCCCATTGGTCCTGAATAGAGCTGAGCGAACCCGGACTGTAAAATTCGGGTCCGTACCAAACTTTGGGGTGTCCGGGACCCGAACCCGGACTTTTCAAAAAAAGTCCGGGTTCGGGTCCGGGGTTCTGGTAATTTTACCAAAAGTTCTGAAAATTGCTGTAAAAAAGTCCAGGAAAGTCCTAGAGGTCTGCAAAAGGAAGGAACATAGGGGTAAGGGTGGGGCAAGTGCCCTACAAAGAAATGGGGACAGGGAAATAACTAAAAGCATTTTTAAAAAAATAAAAACATAAAAAAATCAAAAATGGAGGTGGATGTGGACCATCTTCAAACTGGGTCTGAAAAGTATTAATTAACAGTAGAAGCCATATAACTGTTCTAAAATCATCTTCAAACTGTGTCAAAAAAGTATAAATAAGCCGGGAGAACCCATATCACTGTTCTGCAAACATCTGGAAACTGTGTGTGTCACTTTAAATAAAACCAGGACTAACTGAACTACTGTTCTGCAAACATCTGGAAACTGTGTGTGTCACTTTAAATAAAACCGGGACTAACTGAACTACTGTTCTGCAAACATCTGAAAACTGTGTGTGTCACTTTAACAAAAACCGGGCTAACTGAACTACTGTTCTGCAAACATCTGGAAACTGTGTGTGTCACTTTAAATAAAACCGGGGCTAACTGAACCACTGTTCTGCAAACATCTGGAAACTGTGTGTGTCACTTTAAATAAAACCGGGACTAACTGAACTACTGTTCTGCAAACATCTGAAAACTGTGTGTGTCACTTTAACAAAAACCGGGACTAACTGAACTACTGTTCTGCAAACATCTGGAAGCTGTGTGTGTCACAATCTACATTATGCCAGAAAATGATACATGATACATGATACCAGAACTGTATGCACAAAAGTAGAAGTGGATGGTCGACGCGTTTCGCAAATATACTTCTTCTGGACCTTTCTCTTGCAGACTATAAGTGAAAAGTGTACATATTTTAAATATACCTTAGATTACAATCTTGTAACTATGTATACATGTATATACATTGCCATATTAGTATCTAATTGATTATACATAATTCATGCTTACTTGTGGTTATCAGAGCTCCGAAAGAGGGCTAGTGAATCAGGGGGACAGACACAGGGGATGTAGGTTGGCTGAGCTGAACATAAATGCTGTATATCTAGGCATAAAATAATGGTAATTGATATTGTTTAATTCAGTGGATAAACCAGAGAAAAACAAGATTGTGTGAAAGATATATGCAAACTGGGCTGGTACCTGTATTTAGAAGCCAAAGTAAATATCGATCGACTTTCTGGCGCCTCTGTGCCAAGCCGCTTGCTCAGTCTGAAGGGATAGGGTGTCTAGATGATGTATCAATATAGTAAGGTAGGTATAAACACCAAGAAGTATAGCACAATATGTGCTATAATCTGCACTAATAATGAAATATTAGAATAAAAATTATAATGACATACACCAATCGTACCTGGTGAATATGACCTGATGGCCCGGGGTCCAAGGTTATTCATGTTGGTAAGGTGCGGGGTTATGACCTAAAGACAAACATTAGTAAATCCATATGGTCGCTAAAAGGATATCTCGTGCGTAGGTAAGACCATATTGAGAGGGCAGGCACATACCTAGGAGCCTGGTGTAAATGTGCGGTCCTCTATCTTGATGGCAGCCCACTATGATGGCCATATGGACAAGGTCTAAAGTACAAACAATAAAAAAGGTAGTACCGTAGTACCGTAGTAGCTTCTATTTACCTAGTAGATGTCCGATGTGACTTCCCCAAATGGTGCCTTTGCCACCAGGAACGCCAAAGGTTTGGCATCTGGCTTATATATCCCCCATTGCGCCGGGCCATTGCCGTCCCACATAGTGGGTGGGAATTGGCGTCACTGGAATGCGACGTCACACGTATGGCGCAACGTGTGTTCCAACACACGGCGCATGCCCAGTGTAGTGCGCGCCGTGTGTAAGGAGAGAGTCAAGCCTCAGGATGGGGAGGGGGAGAGAGCTCCCACTCACAATTTCCTTCCAGCTCAGCTACTACAACACACTGAACCTAGTGTGTGGAACGCATATGTCCGCCCCTCCAGACACACCCCCAGAAGCTCAACCATGAGTAAACGCAAGGAGCGCATACAGTCCACAGCTAACAGATGCAAGGTGTTGGTCTTTACATAAAAAGCAAAATATCATAGAACCAATTGACAAAACTGAAACAAGACTATACCAGTACAGAATAGTTGGAATAATTGAAGTAAGTACATAGTATCCGCTGAAAAACTGGCAATGAATGAAACATAGACAAATATTGTGAATAAGGCATTGGAATCATTCCAGGGTATGGGGGTGCGTTTAAAGGAGCGTTTGTAACTAAGAGCTTCATTTAAGCCTGGCTTTTCCGTAGCTTTTAAAAAGTAAATCCAACGTGTCTCATGCTGTAGGATGATTTTCCAATACCCGCTCCAAAGCAGCAAACTGAACCACCTCAGTGCTATTATTGTGGTATATGCCCAAATGTCTACCTATGGGTGTGGATAAAATATTCTACAGGGTGGGCCATTTATATGGATACACCTTAATAAAATGGGAATGGTTGGTGATATTAACTTCCTGTTTGTGGCACATTAGTATATGTGAGGGGGAAAACTTTTCAAGATGGGTGGTGACCATGGTGGCCATTTTGAAGTTGGCCATTTTAATCCAACTTTTGTTTTTTCAATAGGAAGGGGGTCATGTGACACATGAAACTTATTGGGCATTTCACAAGAAAAACAATGGTGTGCTTGGTTTTAACGTAACTTTATTCTTTCATGAGTTATTTACAAGTATCTGACCACTTATAAAATGTGTTCAATGTGCTGCCCATTGTGTTGGATTGTCAATGCAACCCTCTTCTCCCACTCTTCACACACTGATAGCAACACCGCAGGAGAAATGCTAAGACAGGCTTCCATTATCCGTAGTTTCAGGTGCTGCACATCTCTTCACAGCATAGACAATTGCCTTCAGATGACCCCAAAGATAAAAGTCTAAGGGGGTCAGATCGGGAGACCTTGGGGGCCATTCAACTGGCCCACGACGACCAATCCACTTTCCAGGAAACTGTTCATCTAGGAATGCTCGGACCTGACACCCATAATGTGGTGGTGCACCATCGTGCTGGAACTATGATGTCGGTGATAGGGAATTGCTGGCCATCAAGTCGGCTTTGGAGGAATGGTGGTACCTCCTGGAAGGAGCAGCTCACCCGGTATTGGTTTTTACTGACTATAAAAAACATAAAAAAACCATATGGTGCGAAGATACGAGATGTGCAGCACCTGAAACTATGGATACTGGAAGCCTCTGCTAGCATTTCTTTTGCGGTGTTGCTATCAGTGTGTGAAGAGTGGGAAAAGAGGATTGCATTGACAATCCAACACAATGGGCAGCACATTGAACACATTTTATAAGTGGTCAGAAACTTGTAAATAACTCATGAAAGAATTACGTTAAAACCAAGCACACTATTGTTTTTCTTGTGAAATTCCCAATAAGTTTGATGTGTCACATGACCCTCTTCCTATTGAAAAAACAAAAATTGGATTCAAAATGGCCAACTTCAAAATGGCCGCCATGGTCACCGCCCACCATTAAGGTGTATCCATATAAATGGCCCACCCTGTAGTTTCCGTAATAGATGTGATCTTTTATCCTGCGCCAAAACTGACGTTTAGTCTTACCCACATAAAATGCCCCGCATTTTCAGAACATTATGTAGATAATCCCTATCGTTTGACAATCAACAAACTGTTGTACACTATGTAGTTTGCCATTGGGCAGATATAGGGTCTGATTTTCATAAATCTAGTGGCAGAAGTCACATCCCCTGCATTTCCATGTCCCATTAGGAGAGTCTGGGGCAACGTCATGCGGGTCCTGAAAGTGGCTTCGTGTCACCCGATTTCTAACAAAATATGCTAGTTTAAACGTGATCTCAGGAAATTCTTTCACATATTTTTTTTAAATGTTATCGTTTGTTAGTAAATACCAGTGGTCTCGGAGAATTTTTCTAATAACCCTATGCTGCCTTGTATAAGGGATAATTAGGGGAACTGTGTGATCCTGAGTGGATCTTGGCCTTCGGAACATCACATCTTGTCTAGTGCGACGGAATGCTTTATTAAATGCCTTGCGTAAAAGAGTGCCAGGGTATCCTCTGGATAGCAGTCTTTCACGCAAGGCATACGCCTCCTTTTTGAATAGTTCATCACTTGAGCAAATTCTTTGAAGCCTTAAATATTGTGAGTATGGTATGCTATGCACCAGAGTTTCCGGATGGAAACTCTGGGCATGCAACACCGTATTTCCGGCTCTCGGTTTTCTGTATAGGGTAATCACTATTTGGCCCTCGTTATTTAGACAAATTTGGATATCCAAGAAAGGAATGCTGGTGAGATCTGATTGCATCGTGAATTTAAGATTAAATTTATTTATAGATAGTGCGGAAAATAACTCATTCAGCATCTCCTCTGACCCCGACCACAGTATGAACACGCCATCTATGTATCGGAGCCAGAGGAGGATGTGGGACCAATAGGCGCCAAATCTATCATCAGAGAAAATAGTCTTCTCCCACCCCCCCAGATACAGGTTTGCATATGATGGGGCACAAGTTCCCATCGCTACTCCCTGTATCTGGAGGTAGTGGGAGTCATCAAAGACGAACACATTCCTAGTAAGAATGTGTTCAAGGGCAGCCAGGATGAAATAGTTTTGTTTTTGAAAGTCTTGGTGTCTCTCATTAAGGAATTCCCTAATTATTCTTAATCCTTTGGTGTGAGGGATACTACTATATAGGGCTTCGACATCAATAGCCACAAGTCTAGTATTGGGAGGGACTTGAATGTCCTCTAATCTTCTCAATAGGTCTGGGGTATCTTGTATGCAGGTGGGTAATGATGAAACGTGTGGGTTCAGGTGTGCGTCAATGAGATGGCTCATTTGTTCAGTATGACTACCAATACTGGAGACAATTGGTCTCCCAGGAGGGCTTTGCATATTTTTATGTGTTTTTGGTAATGCGTAAAATGTAGGTACACTGGGATTTTTAACCAAGATGGCATCATAGATGTCCTTGTCTATAATGCCTTGTAGATAGGCACCATAGGCAAGGTTAGAGAATTCCTCCCTGAATTTACCAATTGCCTCCGGGGGAATCTTCCTATACCATTCCTCATTATTAAGAATTTTGAGACACACCTCTTTATACTGATGCACATCTAACACCCCCACGTTGCCCCCTTTATCAGAGGGTTTAATAACAATATTTTTGTTGGCTTGAAGATCCCATACGCCTTCTTTTGTTCCTTGGTTAAATTGTCCTCTTGGTGATATTTAGTAATATTTATCTGTTCTATCTGTTTTGAAACCTGTGTAATAAACGCGGATATATTGGGGTTTGTTTGTAACGATGGAAATTTATCAGATTTTTTCTTCTTTTTAATTGATGGACGTGGGTCAGCAGTAACCACAACTGGGCCCTCCTCTATTTGTACGAACTGCGAGTGACATGTATATTGGGCCTCATGCACTTCATTTTCCGTTAGTAGATCCATTAGATCCTTTAGGGCTTGAAAATCCCTGACCTTAAAGTACTTCCACTTTTCACTCAACTTCTGATCTTCTTTTCTCTTTTTCCTTTCCTCATCAAATAGAAATTTGTACGTGAGCTTCCTACCAAAAAGATTGAGATCCTTTATAATTTCAAAAGGATCCATATTTTGTGTGGGACAGAACGTTAATCCTAAACTTAGGACCGATAGTTCGGCTGGAGCGAGATCGTGTGACGATAACTTTATAATGTTTAATCCTGAGGTGGCTGTGTGAGTTTGATCACAAAGGGATCCAATGTGGCCTTCGTGTTCTTGGGAGTTCCTAGGAGTGATGTGGGGTCTAAAAAATCCCCATCTTTCGTGTAATTGTTTGTGATAGATTTGTTTGTGGCTTTTTTACTTGAAGTTTTGCGTACACCTTGTGCTTTTTGTGCTTTTCCACCATCACCTTGTGTGCTTGAATATTTAGGGAGTTGTGGCTCTTGTGTTTCGAGGTGTGTTTGAAATTGTGACAGCCTATCTTTATTATGTGATTTGTGCTCCATCTTTCGTTTCTTTCCACCACTACCAGGTGAACGTGACCCATCACTATCCTTCGGGCCTTTCCGGAACTGTCGATGACGCCAATGTGAGGATGAGTTACCCTGTGATGCATGAGAAAGATTAGTGGTATTAGACGTAGTGGAAGAATCTGACTCCATTCCTTCATTACTTTGTTCGTTTCCCCTTGATCTAGGTCTAGTTCTCTTTTGAAAACGTGGGCGTCCACTGCCCCCTATTGGCCATCTATATGCCGAAAGGTTACTAAAAGCTATTTTGTCTATGAGAAATTAGTTTTCTTTCTTCTGGATTAATTCTGTATTGAATTTCTCCAGATGTTCCTGTAGTTCTTGGTTCTTAGATATGAGACATTAAATTATGATGTTGCTTATACATTTGTTTAATGTCATCATCAACCTCGGTCATTTCTTTCTGATATTGATCTAATAGAATGGACATCATTTTTTGTGAGCAGTTTTTTAAATTGTGAGAAAAGATAAATTGAGGTACAGACCAACACTTAGGACCAGCACCACATCCCTAAGCAGACATAAAAATAATTAACTTGGGTAAGGAAACCCCAGTGAAAAAAATGGGACTTTCATAGTGCTGGTCAACCCCACCTCTGAAAAAACAGATAAAGACATGAAAGTTTAAAAATTACATTTATAATTCACATTAAAACCTTGCCCATCAATGGGGCTTTACAAACAAACAAACATTGTCCATTCAATGTCTCCCATAGCGCTAGAGAGATTCACAGCCCCAGATATAGGTGCTCTCTTTAAGATTCGGACGGTCATAAAGATATAAATAGCAGATGTCAAAGGCCCCAAGATGAAAGGTAGATGATCCTTCACTGACGCGTTTCGCCTGGTATGGCTTCTTCAGGGGAAACTAAAATCAAATTGGGGTATACGGTCCCTAGATAAATAGAAACAGTCCGATAAAATGCAGAAATATACATAACACTACAGTATCCTATTAGGAGACACTAATGTTTACATGAGAGATTAAACAATTACCGACAATTAGTAAAATGATCCTTCATAGTCATTTCATAATCCTGTTATAAAGTTACTAATAGTCAAAGACTCTGTTACTGGTATCATTTTAGGATGTCTATAAAGGGTCTCCTGGGAACTTAGGGAAATATGTGATAGCGGACCCGTAAGGTTCCTCACTTAATCCAAGAAAAATAGTCCTACAGATGTAAGAGTCACCACAGTGGAGTCCAGAGGAAAACAGGGGTGTCGGTGACTACGTGCCCAACCCCAAAGGAGACGCTTTGATGTGTGGCATGCGTGAATCACAAAAATGGGTTTGTTTCTGTCAACAAATATAAATAATAATTATGCGTATTATTATACCCATCCAATGGTGCCATACAATATATACGCACACAACAGTACTCACATATTGCCTAAACAGCCCGATGCTGGGTGACTCAAAATGTATATGTGGAGCAGATCTTCGTATTATTGAAGATTGCACTAGATATCCTGTGTAGAGGCGAAAAAATCCCTAAACAGGAGGCAAAAAATAAATAATAAATCAAAAGTGACGAAAGCTCAAGAGAGACACAGGGCAAATTACACAGACCATCAAATAATAATGGATAAATGCAGAGCTAGGGAGGAGAGTAATGTCGGCCGCATAACAGCCACCGACAACTTCAACCCCCCCATTCCACAACAGGGCTATCGCATCTCACCTTAAGACATGTGCGGCACCTCCCAGCCACGGCACCAGGAGACCCAGACGTGTCAGTTCCAAAGTGCCAGCCTAAATAGGGTTCTTTGGCGCCAGAAGATACTGGCGCACATCAGCCACGTCATCCACATATGCCGGAAACAAGTGTGCTCGATTGCGGCGCCTAACAAAACAAAACACCTGACAGCTGCACAGCCCACAAGAACAGGTCATCCTCGAGGCGGGGAATGAAGCACGTAGGGTAGCATTAGGGAGCATGCGCCGACCCCCCCGTGTGTTAGCCGAAGCTCCGAGGATGGATTAACGCGCATTAACCCTAGTTAATTAGTTTTAGTTTTTTAAATTGTCTTCCCATATATCTTTCAATTCAGAAGTGATGTTTCTAATATTAGGGCATATTTGCACCCGTAATCCTTTAGGATTTAGGCTTTCATCCCTATAGCGCTCAAAATATTTGATATGCCAATATAGGCTGGATTTCCTTTCTAAGCTTCTTTTTAGTTTTTGCATGAAAAATTCCATATCTGCTGATGTGCCTTTATCATCTTGGGCACTTTTCTGGAACTTAGACATTAGACCTCCCCATGCTATACCCGTATAGTCTGTCATTTTGCAATTGGGCTCGAGTGGTAATGTTGGATATCAACACCACTAGAGGTCTATTATGCTTGGACTCTAGAGGACCCACAACCAAAGGGATAGCTGGCAGAGAGTCTCAAAATAATTTTTCTTTCTATATAGTACATATCGTTTTTAATTATTAATCAACTGATGTTTTACGTATGTATCATGCACACACCTTTTTTTATATACATGTGTAGGTGCAACATTTTTATATGTGTGTATATATATATATATATATTTATATATATATACGTGAATTTGTTATGCAGTTTGTATGCATGCATCACGCTAATCCATACATTAATTATTCCACGAATCGTAGTCCTCTCAGGAGGCGATTGGGTTTCTATTGTACTCCTGCTAGTGTCTCCCATTTAGGCTCGGATCTCTAGCCAGATGTAACAGGATTGATTAAACATCATACATCCCTCCCTGCAGAAGAAAGCGGTGTGTCCAGGATTATACAGTGTTGATGAGTGGGTGGATCCGTTTTTTTCTGTTGTGACCCATCCATCTCATCATTTATGAGGTAAAGTCCAGCCTCTCACCCTATCTGTTCAGTTTGAGTGACACTAGTCACTCGCGTCCGGGAAGTGGAGTCAGTAGAATGCACTCCCGCCTGCACTTCCAGGTTAGGCAGTACTGCGTGCGTTCCACACCAATGTGAGATGCTGTTTTGAGCAAACGCTGAGATATATAGTAACCATCTACAATCAATGCTGTAAGGGGACTGCAAACTCCTACACCTCTATACTTATGGTAGGTGTGGGGTTAAGATTAGAGTTGAGCGATCCCGAACTGTAAAGTTTGGGTTCGTACCGGACTTTGGGGTGTCTGTGTCCCGAACCCGAACCCAGATATATATACGTGAATTTGTTATGCAGTTTATATGCATGCATCACGCTAATCCATACATTAATTATTCCACGAATCGTAGTCCTCTCAGGAGGCGATTGGGTTTCTATTGTACTCCTGCTAGTGTCTCCCATTTAGGCTCAGATCTCTAGCCAGATGTAACAGGATTGATTAAACATCATACATCCCTCCCTGCAGAAGAAAGCGGTGTGTCCAGGATTATACAGTGTTGATGAGTGGGTGGATCCGTTTTTTTCTGTTGTGACCCATCCATCTCATCATTTATGAAGTAAAGTCCAGCCTCTCACCCTATCTGTTCAGTTTGAGTGACACTAGTCACTCGCATCCGGGAAGTGGAGTCAGTAGAACGCACTCCCGCCTGCACTTCCAGGTTAGGCAGTACTGCGTGCGTTCCACACCAATGTGAGATGCTGTTTTGAGCAAACGCTGAGATATATAGTAACCATCTATAATCAATGCTGTAAGGGGACTGCAAACTCCTACACCTCTATACTTATGGTAGGTGTGGGGTTAAGATTAGAGTTGAGCGATCCCGAACTGTAAAGTTTGGGTTCGTACCGGACTTTGGGGTGTCTGTGTCCCGAACCCAGACATTTTTGAAAAAGTTTGGGTTCGGGTTCGGTGTTCGGGTATTTTTTTGCACCTGTTGAATAGCTGCAGGGCAGCCAATCAACAAGTGTTTCACTCGTTTGCCCTTAGAACCCATCACAGCCATGCCTACTAATGGCATGGCTATGATTGGCCAGTGCATCATGTGACCCAACCTCGATATGAGCTGGAGTCACGTAGCGATGCATGTCACATGCTCTCAGACTAGTGTAGGGAGAGGATGCTGCCGCCGCTGTGAGGGAAAGATTAGCGTTCTAAAATCATCTCATACTTAGTATAGGGAGAGCTTCCTGGTGCTGGTGTGAGGGATAGATTAGAGTTCTAAAATCATCTCATACTGGTATAAGGAGAGGTTCCTTCCTGGTGCTGGTGTGAGGGATAGATTAGCGTTGTAAAATCATCTCATACTAGTATAGGGAGAGGTTCCTAGTGCTGGTGTGAGGGATAGATTAGCGCTCTAAAATAATCTCATACTAGTATAGGGAGAGGTCCCTTCCTGGTGCTGGTGTGAGGGATAGATTAGCGTTCTAAAATCATCTCATACTTAGTATAGGGAGAGGTTCCTGGTGCTGGTGTGAGAGACAGATTAGAGTTATAAAATCATCTCATACTGGTATAGGGAGAGGTTCCTGCTGCTGGTGTGAGGGACAGATTATGCAGCAGTCTCTTATGCTTTTTGATGACTCTGCTGGTGTGCATTCCGTGGGCCATCCACATAGCTCTGCCGCAGAAGTGGAAGACATTGAGTGCACCGATGCCCAGCCACTTCTGTTGCAGGATGAGGACATGGAAACACCACCGCAATGCCTCTCTGATGATGACGAAACACATCTGCCAACTGCTGCGGCTTTGTACAGTGTGCAGACTGGCAAGGAGGGCAGTGGTGAAGAGTGGGTGGAAGATGATATGGAGGATGATGAGGTCCTAGACCCCACATGGAATGAAGGTCATGCGAGTAAAGTGTGCAGTTTGGAGGAAGAGGTGGTGGTCGCACAGAGGCACCAGCACAGCAAAAGAGGAAGCAGGTTGCAAAAGCGGAGCGACCGTCCCCTAGACAGTACACCTGCTACTACCCACCGCACCCAGGGCCTAGCACACCAAAGGCAGCTCAAAGGTGTTCCCCGGCGTGGCAGTTCTTCAGACAATGTGCTGACCACAAGACACAAGTGGTTTGCACGCTGTGCAATGAGAGTCTGAAGCGAGGCATAAATGTTGTAAACCTGAGCACAACCTGCATGACCAGGCATCTAAATGCAAAGCAGAAGCTGCAGTGGAATAAGCACCTCAAAATCCAAGAAAGGTCTCCGGTTCCTCCTGCTTCCTCTTCTGCTGCTGCCTCGGCCTCTTCCTCCACCTCTACAGTGCCAGTGTCACCTGCCATCCAGCAAACAGACGATGTGACAGCAACGCCACCATGTCCACCACCGTCCCCAAGCATTTCCACACCATGGTCCCATGGAAGCTTACAGCTGTCCATCTCCCAAACACTGGGGAGAAAGAGGAAGTACCCCCTACCTACTCGCGATCCCTGGCCCTGAATGCCAGTATTTGAAAATTCCTGGCCTTTGAAATGCTGTCATTCCGTCTGGTGGACACGGACAGTTTTAAAAACCTGATGGCGTTGGCTGTCCCACAGTACGTGGTTCCCAGCCGCCACTACTTTTCCAGGCGAGCCATCCCTACCCTGCACAAACAAGTTGGGGACAAGATCAAGTGTGCACTGCGCAACGCCATCTGTGGCAAGGTCCACGTAACCACTGATACGTGGACCAGTAAGCACAGGCAGGGACGCTATATCTCACTAACTGCACACTGGGCAAATGTAGTGGCGGGTGGGCCTGAGGCGGATAGCAGTTTGGCGCATGTCCTTCCACCACCGAGGATTGCAGGGCATTTCTCTTTGCCTCCTGTTGCCTCCTCCTCCTACTCTGCTTCCTCCTCCTCTACCACCTCCTCATCCGGTCAGTGTAACACCTTCACCACCAACTTCAGCACATCCAGGGGAAAACGACAGCAGGCTGTTTTAAAACTGATATGTTTGGGGGATAAACCCCACACTGCGCAGGAGCTGTGGACGGGCATTGAACAACAGGCCGATGAGTAGTTGTTGCCACTGAGCCTCAAGCTCGGCCTGATGGTGTGTGATAATGGGCGGAATCTCGTAGCAGCTCTGGGCCTAGCTGGTTTGACGCACATCTCTTGCCTGGCACATGTGCTGAATTTGGTGGTGCAGAAATTTCTAAAAAACTACCCGGATAGGTCAGAGCTGCTGCAGAAAATGCGGGCCGCCTGTGCGCGCTTTCGGCGTTCTCCCCCTGCTGCTGCTCACCTCTCTGTGCTGGAGCAGAACTTCGGCCTTCCCACTCACCGCCTCCTATGCGACGTGCCCACAAGGTGGAACTCCACCTTGCAAATTCTGGAGAGACAGCAGCAGGCAATAGTGGGGTTTCAGCTGCAGCACACATGGGTCAGTCGCTCTGTGGAACAGCACCACTTCACCACCAATGAGTGGGCCTCCATGAGAGACTTATGTACCATATTGCGGTGTTTTGAGTACTTCACCAACAAGGCCAGTGCTGATGACGCTGTTCTCAGCGTTACTATCCCACTTCTATGTCTCCTTGAAAAAACACTTCGAGCGATGATGGAAGAGGATGTGGCACAGGAGGAAGAGGAGGAGGAAGAGGGGTCATTTCCACGGTTATTAGACCAGTCATTCACAAGTGGCTCGGAGGGTGGGTTCCTGCACCAGCATAGGCCAGGTAAAACATTTTCAAGCCAGGGCACAGTTCTGGAGGATGAGGAGGACAAGGAAGATGATGATGATGAGGAGGAGGAACCGTGTTCACAGCAGGGTGGCACCCAACGCAGCTCGTGGGCATCACTGGAGTGTGGCTGGGGGGATACGGAGGACACAGATGATACACCTCCCACAGAGGACTGCTTGTCCTTGCCTCTGGGCAGCCTGGCACACATGGCCGACTACATGCTGCAGTGCCTGCGCAACGACAGCCGAGTTGCCCACATTTTAACTTGTGCTGATTACTGGGTGGCCACCCTGCTGGATCCCCGTTACAAGGACAACGTGCTGTCCTTAATTCCCTCACTGGAGCGTGATCGGAAGATGCGCGACTACAAGCACACGCTGATAGACACGCTGCTGAGGGCATTCCCAAATGACACCGGGGGCTCAGTGGAAGCACAAGGCGAAGGCAGAGGAGGAGGAGGCGGAAGAGGTCGCCAAAGCAGCTGTGGCACCACCAGCACCTCAGAAGGCAGGGTTAGCATGGCCGAAATGTGGAAAAGCTTCTATTATCTCCAGATCGTGTATGGGAAGCTGGGACCAGGTACCTCTAGTGGTTTTATATCCTTTCAGGGAAAAGTCTGTGATTCCTGTGGATGGAAATTATTTGGACCAAGCGGAGGAAGGCCTTTGGCTGTGGACATCATTGAGTTTCAGTGATAATGGTTTGTAAACGTCTGATATCTTTAATTGTTCGTTGGATATCAAGGAGTCCAGGAAAGAGGGTTTGAATCATTTTTGCCTGTCTGGGTGGTGACTATTGGCAAAACTTATAGATTCATGTACATTGATGAAGTGGTGGCGGGGCACCTGGAAGTGTTCTTGGGCGACCGAGGAAGGAAGGGGTTTGCCGGTGCTGAAGTTGAAAAGTTGGGCAAATCTGGTTAGACCCAACGAAGTCCAGGAGTGGATGCTGAAAATTGAGTGGGAGGGGGGTGTAAAGAGGAGATGGCTCATGATGGGGATGTGACGTGAGATGAAGGGTGAGAGGCCCAGCTTGTTCCTGACTTCTCTCCAAGCAATGATTGTGTCTCTCAATAGCAGGTTACATGGTAATGAAGGTGGTTAGGATTTCGTCTTGGAATGTAAAACTGCAGCTAGTGCCAACGAACCTGTCATTTGGGATTCTAAATTTAAGTTAGAGTATCTTGAGATTCCTGACAACCAGTCCAAACATACTCTTAAGAGACATGCCAGATTATAGGTATGTATGTTAGGTAAATTCACTCCACCCTCATGTTTTGGTAGAAAGAGCGTGGATAGGGCTATGACTGGGCATGTGCCTTTCCATATGAAAGATGATAGGTATGTATGGTTTGAATGTCTTTGTGGCGCAGTAGTAAAGGGATGGTATGCAGAGGGTATAGGAGGTTTAGGAAGAACATCATTTTAAACAAGTGACATTTTCCCAATAATGAAAGAGGGAGGTTCGCCCAATTTTCCAATTCTCCAACTATTTTCAAAATCATGGGGGGAAGTTCAAATAGTATAAGGAAGCAGGTTTTTTTTTCCTATTTTGATGCCTAGGTATGTTATATAGCCTTTAGCTATGGGAAACACTGAGTGGGCTGCCCATGGAGACAATCTTGAGTGTAGTAGAGGCAGGATTTCACTTTTTGAGAAGTTGATTCGCAAGCCTGAGCTATGTCTAAAATGTGTGAATATATCTTGAATTTGGGGGATGTCTGAACTGGGATCAGAGGAGAAGATCAAGATATCATCTGCAAAAAGCGCAGAACGGATTTCTTGCTCCCCAATTGTTACACCATGGAGGTTTGGATTGGCAAGGATATGGCGGGAGAGGGGTTCTATCACCAGGTTGAAAAATAAGGGGGACATAGGGCATCCTTGACGGGTCTCCTTGCGGAGGGAGATTTTGTTAGAAACTAGGCCTGCTGCAATGACATTTGCTTATGGTGTTGCATACATGGAATTGATTAAGTGAAGGAAGGAGCCTGAGAAGCCAAATTTTTGTAGGACCAGACTCAGCCAGCAAAAACTCACATTGTCGAAGGCCTTTTCGGCATCTAGTGTGACAATAGCATTGTCGCTGTCTGGGTTGGCCCTAGCTTGCTCAAGGATAGTGAGCACCTTGTGAATGCTGGATGTTGCGGATCTCCCAATTGTGAATCCGGATTGTTACGGGTGAATTAAGGAAGGCATGGTTGGGGCAAGTCTTCTGGACTTGATTTTCGATTTTTCAGTCTAGGTTTGGTAGGGAGATAGGGCGATAGGATCCTGGTTCTGTGGGGTCCTTGTCTTTTTTTGGTATTATCTTTAATATATACTATCTTTAATATAGACTTGATATCCAGAGGGGAGATATGGGCCTCCATTGAGGATTGTCTGATATAGGGAGGTGATTGTAGGGGTGATTACATTTAAAGCTGCTTTGAAAAATTCGGAAGTGTAGCCATCTGGGCCTGGGGCTTTGTTTGGGGCCAGGGATGCTATTGCCTGTCTCACTTCTGCTTCATGGATCGATGTGTTCAATTTTTGCAGGTGAGCGGGGTCTATTTGGGGAAGGCATGTTTGTTGGAGGAAGTAATGGTCAAATCTTTCGTCTATGGGGTCTTCCCCGTATAGTTTAGCGTAAAATTCTTCTAGGGTGGAGATAATACCCTGGGGGGTGGAGGTCAGGGTGCCATTAGATTGTTTAAGGGCATAGATATGGATGGGGACATGTGTTTCCTTGCATAGATCAGATAGCAGTCTCCCGGCTCTATTCCCATATTTGTGATATTGCAGTTCGGAGCACAATATTTAATAACGTTCTCGAGCTATTGCCCATAGATCGAAGCATTCTTTTGCCTCTCTCCAGAGCTTCCTATTTTCCGGGGTATTTTTGTAGTTCATTTGAGATTGGGCCTCGCGAAGCTAGTTACTGGCGGTTTGGAATTGGTCAGCTACTCTCTTCTTGTGGGCTGAAGTGAACGCTATGATTTTGCCTCTTAGCACCACTTTCCCTGTTTCCCAAAAGAGGTTGGGATCATGTGCATGGATGGAGTTAGTTTCAGTGTATTCTTCCCATGTGTTTTTGATCAGTGTGAGCAGTTCCTGGTTGTCTGCTAGGTGGGAGGGGAATCGCCAAGTTCTGAAGGATTTGGGAGGATCAAAACCTGTTAGGAGTATTGATATTGGGGCATGGTATGAAATGGCTGTTTCCAGAATTAGTGGGTCTGAGGAATATTGTATCAGAGAGGGGGAGCATAATAGATAGTCTATTCTCGATAGAGTTTGATGGGGAGGGGAAAATAAAGTATATTCTTTAGCGATAGGGTTGGCAATCTTCCACACATCAGACAGATTTGCAGCATCCGCAAATTGTCTCAGGGGGTATCATAGGGGGATGAGGTGCCTGAGTTGGGTTAACCCTTGATCTATCCTCCTGGGGGTGCATGACAGAATTGAAGTCACCGCCTACGAGCATCAAGAGATGGTGATATGGGGCTAGCCGGGCTGTGAGGCTTTGGAAGAAAGTTTTGGGGGGTGAGATGGGTGCATATACGTTGGCCAATACTATTTCTCTATTGTTTATTTTAAGCTTGAGGATTGAAGTCCGGCCTTTGTCATCAGTTTCCTCTGACGGGACCTCACATGGGAGATTCTTATGGAGGAGAAAAACGACACTGGCTTTGCCATTGGGTGATGGTGAACTGAAGACCTTGCCAACCCAGAGCTTGCGCATACGTGCAAAGTCCTCAGCTGGGAGTAGGGTCTCCTGGAGGATGGCTACATCTGTGAGGCGTTTTGGGTGACAGAGGATGGCCATTCTTTTGTGGGGAGATCTTGGTCCCTTGATATTCCAAGAAACTATTTTCATGAGGGTTTTATTATTTTTGGTGGGTTGATATATAAGATATGGGTTCTGTAAAGGGGGATTTGGGGAGGCGTCAGAGTAATGAGGGATATTGAAGATAGAGTGTTAGGTTTTAGAGCATGCTCTAACGAGTATGGTGTGGAGGGGTAGAATTCCCAAAACTGGTAAATAAAGTAGGAAAGAAAAACATCTCTTCTTTTTTTTCCACATTGGGGGGCACTCATAACGAGACAGCGTTACCGGAGATGCTTTATGTTTACGCAGTTACTGGCTGTGCCGCTGGGTGTCCTGGGGGTGTAGTTTCAGGAGTTGAAGAAGGCCGAATTGCATTTTACTAGTGGGAGAAAGAGATCTCCGGTAAGGCTGTTGGATAAAGGAAAGCAAGAACAATGATATTACATACTAGCATCTCTGATCTAACTTACACAGGTTCATGGTGCTATAGTATGCTAGGGTTCTAGCATGGTTTTTATGAGGAGACTATTAGTCCTAGGATACTTGCACTTTGGGGAGATGTTTGAGATGTCCTGAGAAGATGTAGGTAAGTCAAAGTGGGGTTGCAGGCTCAATGCATGTAGGTGTTTAGTTCAAACTGCTCATCTTGCTTGGGCCTATTTTATTAGCAGGTCCTTTTTGGAGAATCCTTCCTTGGGCTTCATGGATCCCTGTTAGTCGGTGATGGTGAAGAGAGAGGAGCAGCCTAGGTTTCCATTGGTATGTGAAGATATGCCTGTAGGTAGTTAGCAGCCTCTTCAGGGTGGGAGAATGTTTTTGGATCACCTGAGGAGTCCGTGAAGCATAGAGTAGCTAGGTATGACAGAGGGAACTTTATATTTTTATGGTAGAGGTCAGAGCAGATGAGTTGGAAGGCTTTGCGGCGGCGAGACACTTCTTGGGAGTAATCTGCAAAGATCAATAGTTTGTGGCCATCCAGCTGCAGGGATTTGGCGTTTCTGAATGATCTGATGATGGCCACTTTGTCAGCATAATTTAGGTACCTCACAATTACTGGTCGAGGTGAGCAGCGTTCGTTGGATGGGGGGCCAATGCGATGGGCCCTTTCCACCGTGCAGGGTGCAGATATGCCCAAGGCCTGTGGTAGACGGTTTGAACAAATCTCAGAGAGCGTGCCAGAATTGAAGGATTCTGGAAGCCCTATGAACCTTAGATTGTTTCTGCGAGAATGATTTTCGAGATCGTCCAATTTGTCAAGCATGTATTGTTGGGTACGATTCAGTTGTTGTTCACTACCCTGTGAAGCTTGGATCTTGTCCTCTATGTCTGAGAGGTGGTGTTCCAGCTCCCCGATCTGTTTGGCGTGCTCGCCTATCTCCTTTCTAAGTTGTGTCATGCAGGCTACTATGGCTTTTCCCATCGCTGCCATTATGGTAGGGGATAGGATGGCCGCCACTGCCTGGGCAATCCGTGTGTATTGCTCCTCCATGGTCTCAGGTGTAAGAGCAGGCTTTGTGATGTGTTGCGGTGCTTCCCCTGTCACTTGAGCGTCGGCTATATTGGCCGCGCTTGTGCCCGGTGACATGGAGTCAGGGCGGGGAGCTGCCTGCGGTCACAGCGCCAGAGCCGCATACCCGGAAGCAAGATCCGGGGGTGCATACTAGCTCATTATGCTATTGTCTTGCAGGCTGTCATTTTATTTTTTTTTCAAATGGGTAGACAACCGCTTTAACGCCACATATTTCTAAATGCGTTACTGCCAGTTTAACGCCATATAGTTCTAAGTGCGTTACAGCCAGTTTAACGTCATATAGTTGCCAGTTTAACGCCATATAGTTCTAAGTGCGCTACTGCCAGTTTAACGCCATATAGTTCTAAGTGCATTACTGCCAGTTTAGCGCCATTTACTTCTGTGTGCGTTACTGCCAGTTTAACGCCATATAGTTCTAAGTGCGTTACTGCCAGTTTAACGCCATATAGTTCTAAGTGCATTGCTGCCAGTTTAAGGCCATATAGTTCTAAGTGCGTTACTGCCAGTTGAACTCCATTTACTTCTGTGTGCGTTACTGCCAGTTTAACGCCATATCGTTTTGTGTGTCGCTGTAAATTTGGCGCATTATATTGCAGTATATTACAGTGTATCCGTGGAGTGTGTCTGTGTAGTGAGAGTACTCAAATTAACCACTTCCCAACTGCGTGCCGCATATTTACTGCTGCAGTGTGGCACTGTACCGCAAATCACCTTATATACGGCGATTCGTGCTTGCGCCGCCGGCGCGCTCTCATGCCCGCCACACTCTGCAGGACTGTGCCCGAGGCTCGGGCGGAGCCGCGATGACCTGTCAGAGAGAAAGAACGGGGAACCGCCGATGTAAACACAGCGGTTCCCCGCTCTGTCAGTGGGCATGTTAGAGATCTACTGATCCCTGTCACTGGGATCAGTTAGATCTCTTATGCCCATGTTAGCCCAGCCCCCTCACAGTTAGAACACATCTAGGGAACACAGTTAACCCCTAGATCTCCCCCTGCAGGTTAACCCCTTCAATGCAAATGGCATTGATAAAAGTGACAAAAAGTGTCAAAAATGTCCAACATGTCCGCCCCAATGTCAAAGTCCCGATAAAAATCGCAGATCGCCGCCATTACCAGTAAAAAAATGAAAATGTAAAAACGGCAGAAATAATTCTCATGGGTTGTAAACGCGGCAACTTTGCGCAAACCAATCAACAAAGCCCTATTGCGATTTTTTTTTACCAAAAACATGAGGAAGAATATAAAATCGGGCAAAACCGATGAACACATTTTTTTTTTTATGGATTTGTATTTTAGCAAAAAGTAAGAAATATTGTTTTTTTTGCAAAATTGTTGCTCTTTTTTTGTTTATATCGGTGATCAGAAATGACGCAGAGGGGATCAAATACCACCAAAAGAAAGCTCTATTTGTGGGAAAAAAGGATGCAAATTGTGTTTGGGTACAACGTTGCACGACCGGGCAATTGTCCGTTAAAGCGACACAGTTCCGAATCGCAAAAAGTGCTCTTTTCCCACAGTGGGAAATTCTTCCGTGAAGGTGAAGTGGTTAAAGTGCACCAAACACCACTTCACATTGATTAAAGTGCATCTACATACAGATTTCCACTTTCATAAAAATTAATCAATCATGGATTACCAGCTATGAAGCCCCTGATGCCGATGTCACCGATTGAGTTTTTTGGGATGTGGAATCTCTGCAGGACTTCGAGGCTGGAGCAGGCTGGCTCCCTCTTACCCTTCTCTCCCTCTACAGTTGTCATTAGGTTACCAGGACCTAATCTTTTTTGAGGAGCTGCCTCCATTCACCATCCATAAATTTTTTTTTACCTATTCCAACACACTAGCCCCGTAGCTCCCACTCCAATTCTCTCCTTCTTCGAGGCTGCCTAGCTTTGAGGGTGTTCAATAGTTTCAACTGGAACAATATTTTTGGTATAGGTTTAATGGGCACAATTAACACCCAAAGAACATTTTTTCAGCACCTGCCTGACAGGTGCATATCATTGCAATTTTTTTGGCCTTCATCAAGAGCACCTCTATAGGATTATGGTGGGAAGGCGCCACCGACACCCAAAGACCAATTTTACTGCCCTTGTTTGATAGGTGCATACCATTGCAATTTTTTTTTTTTTTTTTTACAGAAAGCCAATTCTTGCCTTCATGAAGAGCACCTCTATATGGTTATGGTGTGAAGGCACCGCCGACACCCAAAAGCCCAATTTTTCCACACCCGTTACTTCTATCCAAAGTCAAAGTGACCCTAGAATTTATCCAAAGAATCTCTAATCTTGTTCCCAGTGCACTACATTGTGGCCTCATCATACACACTGGCTCTCCAGCTGTTGCTGAGCAAAATAAAGACAGCTTGCAGGGAAAATGTCTTTTTTCATGGCTTTATAAATGAAATTATTGCTGCAGCAGAGTCTTGATATGGTACAGATCTGCCACTTTACAGGTACACTAAGGGGACCCCCCAGGCACTATATTGAAAGGAATTTTTCTTTTTTATGGGTTCACTTTAAAAATCCAAAAATCACTGCTCATTTAAAAATGTTTTTCAAAAACTTTTTTTCATTGATACATGTCCCCCAGGGCAGGACCCGGACCCCTATAACCATTGTATGCACAATTATTTGCATATAAGCCTTCAAAATGGGCACTTTTGATTTCCGAAGTTCGGGTCCCATTGATGTTAATGGGGTTCGTTATTCAGGTCCGAACTTTCGCAGTGTTCGAAAGTTCTGGTGCGAACCGAACAGGGGTCCGTTTGGCCAATCCCTAGTTGTCAACACTTTGTTTGACCTGGATTGAGTATGCAAAAGGTAAAGTTAAAACGAATTTACATACTTGTTTTGGGTCAAATATTGATATACTTGGAGCAACATTCCAAACAGGCCTCATTTTCAGAATGGTAACCTAGCATGGTTTCCTCAGAACAGGTTCCCTTACCATGTCAGCCATGAGCTCTGTTTTTATATTTTTACTAAACAACCAGTTTTACATATTTCTATTATGTACAGTTTTCTATGAACAGAATTGTATTCATCTTTTAGGTTACATTAATCATTACATTTTCATGTATATTAAAGGTGTTCTAGTATTGACGCTTTAAAACAAATATCATTTTTCTTCATTTGTCATATAAGTAAAAATAAAGAGAATAGCCTTTTGCCCAAGCATATGGAGCTCAATTATATACTTTTGTTATTTACATGTATTCTGAAATCCAAAAGGTGTGATTGATTTGTTGTGTAATACTTTACTGCTGTCATCAGCATGCCTTATTCCACTGAATATTCATTATTTACCTATCCATGAACACATACACCTGATGGCTTACCTTGATATATCAGAGTACAGAGCAAAGAACTACTATAGATTGGCATGAATCTAATTGCCTAAAGATGAAATTCAGGTATATACAAAAGACACAATTTAATACAGCTCTGTTACTCATTAGTATATCATTATATGTATTTTTAAATGCAACTATCAGAATCTGAAATTGATGCAGCTTCAGCCTTTTGCAGTCCATGTAAAGTACAAATGAGACCGGCATAAGAAGAATGGAAAAAAGAAGGAAAAAAATTGGACTTTAATGGTTGCCAGCCATAACCCCAAAATCAAAGAAATGACTTCATAAATGTATAAAATATACAAACATTTATTAACAACCTCAATTGGTTAAAATTGATAACATAAAAACATGTACAAAATAGGTGTGACTATATACATCGCATCTTCCATCTGTATATCACATACGGTAATTGTCTGTATAACCTAAAACCTGTGTGCGTAAGCCCTATATACTTATATTATATAGAAAATGGTAACAATGGACATCTACATGTACTACTGAAGAGGTTGCGAAACTTCTCTCAAGTCGTCCTCTTATTCTATCCTATCCTCCCTCACTCACATCTTCAATCTCTCCCTCTCTAGTGGCACCTTCCCCTCCCCTCTAAAACATGCGCAGATCACTCCCATATTTAAGAAGCCCTTTTTTACATTTATTGGTTACAAGCTAAAAACTGTTAAAAAAAATTACTTAGAACCCCCAGACATTATATATTTGTTTTTCACACACCCTAGAGAATAAAATGGCGATCGTTGCAATACTTTTTGTCACACGGTATTTGCGCAGTGGTCTTTCAAGCGCGATCTTTTTGGAACAATTTCACTTTGAGTTAAAAAATAAGACAACAGTAATGTTTGCCCAATTTTTTTGTATATTGTGAAAGAGGATGTTACGCCAAGTAAATAGAGACCATACATGGCACGGTTGAAAATTGCGTGCACTCGCAGAATGGCGACAAAGTCTGGTACTTTAAAATTTCCATAGGCGACGCTTTGAAAAATTTTAACGGTTACCAGGTTAGAGGTGCAGAGGAGGTATTTTGCTAGAATTATTGCTCACACTCCGGCAATTGCAGCGATACCTCACATGTGTGGTTTGAACACCGTTTTCATATGCGGGCGCAACTTAGGTATGCATTTTCTTTGCTGCACGAACTCGCGGGGATGGTGACCCTTTAAAAATGTTTTACAATTTTATTTATTTATTTATTTTTAACACTGTTCCTTTAACCAGTTCCCTACCGACGTATTGTAAAATGACGTCGGCAGGGACTGGCCGTCGATCCGGGAGGACGTCATATGACGTCCTCCGCTTCTCGCCGCTACTGCTGGCCCCCAGGGGCCCGCACAGCGGCGATCGCGGATCGCTCGTCTGCCGGGGGGGTTGTGTCCCCCCCAGATCGGGGTAAAGAGCCAATAAAATTGGCTCTTTACCCCGTGAGCTAGCGGCGACACGCCCGGGGACCCCCGGTCGTCATCGCCGCTCTTCGCCTCCTGCAGTATACTGCAGGAGGGCCTAGCTGCCGGTCAGGGACGGCTGCAGTAAAATGTTATGCAGCCATCCCTTGACCAATTTCCTTGTCACAATTTTTATTTATTTATTTATTTTAACATTTTGTAAAAATTTCCCAGTGGTAGGGGCGCTCAAGCACGTCGTTTCTTTTACGTATGGATTCAACGCGGGCGTATACTTTTGCCACAAGTTTGGTGTGTACACTCCATAGCGACGTTAACGGCCTCACACTCGTTATTAAGATCGTTTTATGGAGGAGACGTGGAGATTGGACCATTGGCAATTTTAAAAAGTTTCGCAGCGGATACCTTTAAAATTTCATGGTCTGAAACAGCGGTAAGACGCTCACGTGCGTTAAAAGTTGGCACGGTACATACCAGAGATAAATGAACCGCA